>CM065591.1:510944240-511075109 GCA_033119425.1 Bufotes viridis
GACAGATTAGTGGTAGACTAGGGACAGATTAGTGGTAGACTGGGGCAGAGTAGGGAAAGATTAGTGGTAGACTAGGGACAGATTAATGGTAGACTAGGGGCAGATTAGTGGTGGACTTGGAGCAGAGTAGGGGCAGATTAGTGGTGGACTTGGGGCAGAGTAGGGACAGATTAGTGGTAGACTAGGGACAGATTAGTGGTAGACTTGGGGCAGATTAGCAGATTTTAGCCGTGTGAAGATTCCATGACGGTGTACACTGGACTTGCTGCTGGATTCACTGGGGACATGGAAGGACCTCGATGCAGTACCAGCTGCGTGTGAACAGCCTCCAGCTCTCTGACTCTGCTCTGTCGGTGTCTTCTCGGCGTCTCTTCTAGCTGGCGCTGAGTGGCAGGGGTTGTGTGTGGATTGCTCCATATTGGGTTGTGTCAGACCCCCTTATTTCCTGGTCTAAGTGCCATTTCCTTTTTTTAATAATAAGACATCTTCTTTTCTATGTGTCTTAGCCATGGATGACGCTTCCATTACAGCAAGAGTGGGCTCCGTCCTAGTAAGTCTGCTCAGGGGCCCGATGGGGCTCTGGAGGCGGTGGTCCCCGGTCAGACACCTGACATCACAGTCACTGCTGAGAACCAGGAAAGCTAAAAACAGAAATGAGACTTTGAGGGGAAGTTCTTTTGAGGAAAAGTATTTTGCAATTAGTGATTTTACCCTGAATCTGCAGTCACTGAGCGGCCGGAGGTTGTGGTGATCGTCAGCTCTTCTGCCACTGTAAGTTCTTATCCTTCTCTGTGTGACCTGTGTGCGGTGTGACTTCTCATGTGTCATAAGGTTCTTTATAGTGGCCACGTATATCACCATCTACCCCGGACAGCGGTCACCAGCGGCAATGTGGGCTCATGATGACGAGGGGACATTACCCAACGTCAGAGGATGATGGGAGGTAACCAGACGCTCATCACTTGTATATAACAATATACAGATGGCAGGGCCCTCAGAATCATCTTCTCTGAGTGACCCAAGGGGCCCCCTCTTTTCTATGTATCCGGTACAGCATCCATACTAGCGGGTGTTATTAGGTGGGGCGTGCCACCCAAATACCAAAACGCAGCTTTGGCATGATTCACATGGGTGCAGCTACCTACTGGGTGAGGGTCCAGGGTACCCTGTGCATATTCCATTTATATAGGGGGAGGTAAGCATGGGTCACACGATCCCCGGGTCTTCTCCCATGCTCCCAGCCCCAGTTCTATAATATCCAGGAGGCATCGGGTCCATTTATCTATGAGACGGAGGCGATGTCAGATCTCCCACGTTTGCAGTATTATATTCACAGTATTGATCCACTAACTGTTTGTCGGGTTCCCCTCTGGATATTAGAGCCGCTTTGTATATTGTTTGGATTTTAGAAATTTCTCTATTCTGATAATTTTTACTGCTGTGTAAAAGAAAACTGTAGAAGTGCATAGATGAGCAGGAAAAATGGATCTTTCAGACATTGAACCCAAAGTGTCCTTCTTTGACTGTCCCAAAACTTGGGAGGTATGTGCGAGGTCCCTGTCAGGGTCCTCGATGAGCCCGGATCCAGCCTCCTGGTCGGGGCGCCTACATAACGGGGAGAATCTCTACACGTTCCATTATTAGGATGACGCGCCATCTGGTGGTGAAGCAGAGGTAACTCTTGTCTGACAACCATGTTGACTCATTGGGGGTTTCTTATGTGAATTTGGTGCTGATTTCCAGACACTTCATCGATAGTCGCGGATCACCTTCACATGACATTGTCACCGATGGATTTGAATCCTAGAAGAAAAAAAGAGAAATAAATCCCAAAAACGTCATCTGTTCTGCAGTGACTCCTTGTACACCGCACTGTAAATACATAGAGCTTAGAAGGGTCTAAAGATGGAGGACAAATCTGCCGCATCAACATTCCAGACACCACCTACCACCCCTGGTGCTGTACATATACACCGTACACAACCTGTCACCTACCAACCCTGGTGCTGTACATATACACCGTACACAACCTGTCACCTGCCACCCCTGGTGCTGTACATATACACCGTACACCATCTGTCACCTGCCTCACCCTGTGCTGTACATATACACCGTACACCATCTGTCACCTGCCTCACCCTGTGCTGTACATTTACACCGTACACAACCTGTCACCTGCCTCACCCTGTGCTGTACATATACACCGTACACCATCTGTCACCTACCACCCCTGGTGCTGTACATATACACCGTACACAACCTGTCACCTGCCACCCCTGGTGCTGTACATATACACCGTTCACAACCTGTCACCTACCACCCCTGGTGCTGTACATATACACCGTACACCCCATGTTACCTGCCTCACTCTGTGCTGTACATATACACCGTACACCATCTGTCACCTACCACCCCTGGTGCTGTACATATACACCTACACCAGCTGTTACCTGCCTCACCCTGTGCTGTACATATACACCGTACACCATCTGTCACCTGCCTCACCCTGTGCTGTACATATAAACCGTAGACAACCTGTCACCTGCCACCCCTGGTGCTGTACATATACACCGTACACAACCTGTCACCTGCCTCACCCTGTGCTGTACATATGCACCGTACACAACCTGTCACCTGCCTCACCCTGTGCTGTACATATACACCGTACACCATCTGTCACCTACCACCCCTGGTGCTGTACATATACAACGTACACAACCTGTCACCTGCCACCCCTGGTGCTGTACATATACACCGTTCACAACCTGTCACCTACCACCCCTGGTGCTGTACATATACACCGTACACAACCTGTCACCTGCCTCACCCTGTGCTGTACATATACACCGTACACAACCTGTCACCTGCCTCACCCTGTGCTGTACATATACACCGTACACCCCATGTTACCTGCCTCACCCTGTGCTGTACATATACACCGTACACCATCTGTCACCTACCACCCCTGGTGCTGTACATATACACCGTACACAACCTGTCACCTGCCTCACTCTGTGCTGTACATATACATCGTACACAACCTGTCACCTGCCTCACCCTGTGCTGTACATATACACCGTACACAACCTGTCACCTGCCACCCCTGGTGCTGTACATATACACCGTACACAACCTGTCACCTGCCTCACTCTGTGCTGTACATATACACCGTACACAACCTGTCACCTGCCTCACCCTGTGCTGTACATATACACCGTACACAACCTGTTACCTGCCTCACCCTGTGCTGTACATATACACCATACACCATCTTTCACCTGCCTCACCCTGTGCTGTACATATACACCGTACACAACCTGTTACCTGCCTCACCCTATGCTGTACATATACACCGTACACAACCTGTCACCTGCCTCACCCTGTGCTGTACATATACACCGTACACCACCTGTCACCTGCCTCACCCTGTGCTGTACATATACACCGTTCACAACCTGTCACCTGCCTCACTCTGTGCTGTACATATGCACCGTACACAACCTGTTACCTGCCTCACCCTGTGCTGTACATATACACCGTACACCACCTGTTACCTGCCTCACCCTGTGCTGTACATATACACCGTACACACCATGTTACCTGCCTCACCCTGTGCTGTACATATACACCGTACACCACCTGTCACCTGCCTCACCCTGTGCTGTACATATACACCGTACACCACCTGTCACCTGCCTCACCCTGTGCTGTACATATACACCGTACACCACCTGTCACCTGCCTCACCCTGTGCTGTACATATACACCGTACACCACCTGTCACCTGCCTCACCCTGTGCTGTACATATACACCGTACACAACCTGTCACCTGCCACACCCTGGTGCTGTACATATACACCGTACACAACCTGTCACCTGCCTCACTCTGTGCTGTACATATACACCGTACACAACCTGTCACCTGCCTCACCCTGTGCTGTACATATACACCGTACACAACCTGTCACCTGCCTCACCCTGTGCTGTACATATACACCGTACACCATCTGTTACCTGCCTCACCCTGTGCTGTACATATACACCGTACACCATCTGTCACCTGCCTCACCCTGTGCTGTACATATACACCGTACACCACCTGTCACCTGCCTCACCCTGTGCTGTACATATACACCGTACACAACCTGTTACCTGCCTCACCCTATGCTGTACATATACACCGTACACAACCTGTCACCTGCCTCACCCTGTGCTGTACATATACACCGTACACCACCTGTCACCTGCCTCACCCTGTGCTGTACATATACACCGTTCACAACCTGTCACCTGCCTCACTCTGTGCTGTACATATGCACCGTACACAACCTGTTACCTGCCTCACCCTGTGCTGTACATATACACCGTACACCACCTGTTACCTGCCTCACCCTGTGCTGTACATATACACCGTACACACCATGTTACCTGCCTCACCCTGTGCTGTACATATACACCGTACACCACCTGTCACCTGCCTCACACTGTGCTGTACATATACACCGTACACCACCTGTCACCTGCCTCACCCTGTGCTGTACATATACACCGTACACCACCTGTCAACTGCCTCACCCTGTGCTGTACATATACACCGTTCACAACCTGTCACCTGCCTCACTCTGTGCTGTACATATACACCGTACACAACCTGTCAACTGCCTCACCCTGTGCTGTACATATACACCTACACCATCTGTTACCTGCCTCACCCTGTGCTGTACATATACACCGTACACAACCTGTCACCTGCCTCACCCTGTGCTGTACATATACACCGTACACCACCTGTTACCTGCCTCACCCTGTGCTGTACATATACACCGTACACCACCTGTCACCTGCCTCACCCTGTGCTGTACATATACACCGTACACCATCTGTCACCTGCCTCACCCTGTGCTGTACATATACACTGTACACCACCTGTCACCTGCCTCACCCTGTGCTGTACATATACACCGTACACAACCTGTCACCTGCCTCACCCTGTGCTGTACATATACACCGTACACCACCTGTTACCTGCCTCACCCTGTGCTGTACATATACACCGTACACCACCATGTTACCTGCCTCACCCTGTGCTGTACATATACACCGTACAATCTGTCACCTGCCTCACCCTGGTGCTGTACATATACACCGTACACAACCTGTCACCTGCCTCACCCTGTGCTGTACATATACACCGTACACCACCTGTCACCTGCCTCACCCTGTGCTGTACATATACACCGTACACCACCTGTCACCTGCCTCACCCTGTGCTGTACATATACACCGTACACAACCTGTCACCTGCCTCACCCTGTGCTGTACATATACACCGTACACAACCTGTCACCTGCCTCACCCTGGTGCTGTACATATACACCGTACACAACCTGTCACCTGCCTCACTCTGTGCTGTACATATACACCGTACACAACCTGTCACCTGCCTCACCCTGTGCTGTACATATACACCGTACACCACCTGTCACCTGCCTCACCCTGTGCTGTACATATACACCGTACACCATCTGTTACCTGCCTCACCCTGTGCTGTACATATACACCGTACACCATCTGTCACCTGCCTCACCCTGTGCTGTACATATACACCGTACACCACCTGTCACCTGCCTCACCCTGTGCTGTACATATACACCGTACACAACCTGTTACCTGCCTCACCCTATGCTGTACATATACACCGTACACAACCTGTCACCTGCCTCACCCTGTGCTGTACATATACACCGTACACCACCTGTCACCTGCCTCACCCTGTGCTGTACATATACACCGTTCACAACCTGTCACCTGCCTCACTCTGTGCTGTACATATGCACCGTACACAACCTGTTACCTGCCTCACCCTGTGCTGTACATATACACCGTACACCACCTGTTACCTGCCTCACCCTGTGCTGTACATATACACCGTACACACCATGTTACCTGCCTCACCCTGTGCTGTACATATACACCGTACACCACCTGTCACCTGCCTCACACTGTGCTGTACATATACACCGTACACCACCTGTCACCTGCCTCACCCTGTGCTGTACATATACACCGTACACCACCTGTCACCTGCCACCCCTGGTGCTGTACATATACACCGTACACAACCTGTCACCTGCCTCACCCTGTGCTGTACATATACACCGTACACAACCTGTCAACTGCCTCACCCTGTGCTGTACATATACACCTACACCATCTGTTACCTGCCTCACCCTGTGCTGTACATATACACCGTACACAACCTGTCACCTGCCTCACCCTGTGCTGTACATATACACCGTACACCACCTGTTACCTGCCTCACCCTGTGCTGTACATATACACCGTACACCACCTGTTACCTGCCTCACCCTGTGCTGTACATATACACTGTACACCATCTGTCACCTGCCTCACCCTGTGCTGTACATATACACTGTACACCACCTGTTACCTGCCTCACCCTGTGCTGTACATATACACCGTACACAACCTGTCACCTGCCTCACCCTGTGCTGTACATATACACTGTACACCACCTGTTACCTGCCTCACCCTGTGCTGTACATATACACCGTACACCCCATGTTACCTGCCTCACCCTGTGCTGTACATATACACCATCTGTCACCTACCACCCCTGGTGCTGTACATATACACCGTACACAACCTGTCACCTGCCTCACCCTGTGCTGTACATATACACCGTACACAACCTGTCACCTGCCTCACCCTGTGCTGTACATATACATCGTACACAACCTGTCACCTGCCTCACCCTGTGCTGTACATATACACCGTACACAACCTGTCACCTGCCTCACCCTGTGCTGTACATATACACCGTACACAACCTGTCACCTACCACCCCTGGTGCTGTACATATACACCGTACACAACCTGTCACCTGCCTCACCCTGTGCTGTACATATACACCGTACACCACCTGTTACCTGCCTCACCCTGTGCTGTACATATACACTGTACACCACCTGTTACCTGCCTCACCCTGTGCTGTACATATACACCGTACACCCCATGTTACCTGCCTCATCCTGTGCTGTACATATACACCGTACACCATCTGTCACCTACCACCCCTGGTGCTGTACATATACACCGTACACCATCTGTCACCTACCACCCCTGGTGCTGTACATATACACCGTACACAACCTGTCACCTGCCTCACCCTGTGCTGTACATATACACCGTACACAAACTGTCACCTGCCTCACCCTGTGCTGTACATATACACCTACACCATCTGTTACCTGCCTCACCCTGTGCTGTACATATACACCGTACACAACCTGTCACCTGCCTCACTCTGTGCTGTACATATACACCGTACACCATCTGTCAACTGCCTCACCCTGTGCTGTACATATACACCATACACCATCTGTCACCTGCCTCACCCTGTGCTGTACATATACACCGTACACAACCTGTCACCTGCCTCACCCTGTGCTGTACATATACACCGTACACCACCTGTTACCTGCCTCACCCTGTGCTGTACATATACACCGTACACCACCTGTTACCTGCCTCACCCTGTGCTGTACATATACACCGTACACAACCTGTTACCTGCCTCACCCTATGCTGTACATATACACCGTACACAACCTGTCACCTGCCTCACCCTGTGCTGTACATATACACCGTACACCACCTGTCACCTGCCTCACCCTGTGCTGTACATATACACCGTTCACAACCTGTCACCTGCCTCACTCTGTGCTGTACATATGCACCGTACACAACCTGTTACCTGCCTCACCCTGTGCTGTACATATACACCGTACACCACCTGTTACCTGCCTCACCCTGTGCTGTACATATACACCGTACACACCATGTTACCTGCCTCACCCTGTGCTGTACATATACACCGTACACCACCTGTCACCTGCCTCACACTGTGCTGTACATATACACCGTACACCATCTGTCACCTGCCTCACCCTGTGCTGTACATATACACCGTACACCATCTGTCACCTACCACCCCTGGTGCTGTACATATACACCGTACACAACCTGTCACCTGCCTCACCCTGTGCTGTACATATACACCGTACACAACCTGTCAACTGCCTCACCCTGTGCTGTACATATACACCTACACCATCTGTTACCTGCCTCACCCTGTGCTGTACATATACACCGTACACAACCTGTCACCTGCCTCACCCTGTGCTGTACATATACACCGTACACCACCTGTTACCTGCCTCACCCTGTGCTGTACATATACACCGTACACACCATGTTACCTGCCTCACCCTGTGCTGTACATATACACCGTACACCACCTGTTACCTGCCTCACCCTGTGCTGTACATATACACCGTACACCACCTGTCACCTGCCTCACCCTGTGCTGTACATATACACCGTACACCACCTGTCACCTGCCTCACCCTGTGCTGTACATATACACCGTACACCACCTGTCACCTGCCTCACCCTGTGCTGTACATATACACCGTACACAACCTGTCACCTGCCTCACTCTGTGCTGTACATATACACCGTACACAACCTGTCACCTGCCTCACCCTGTGCTGTACATATACACCGTACACAACCTGTCACCTGCCTCACCCTGTGCTGTACATATACACCGTACACCACCTGTCACCTGCCTCACCCTGTGCTGTACATATACACCGTACACCACCTGTCACCTGCCTCACCCTGTGCTGTACATATACACCGTACACCACCTGTCACCTGCCTCACCCTGTGCTGTACATATACACCGTACACCACCTGTCACCTGCCTCACCCTGTGCTGTACATATACACCGTACACCACCTGTCACCTGCCTCACCCTGTGCTGTACATATACACCGTACACAACCTGTCACCTGCCACCCCTGGTGCTGTACATATACACCGTACACAACCTGTCACCTGCCTCACTCTGTGCTGTACATATACACCGTACACAACCTGTCACCTGCCTCACCCTGTGCTGTACATATACACCGTACACAACCTGTCACCTGCCTCACCCTGTGCTGTACATATACACCGTACACCATCTGTTACCTGCCTCACCCTGTGCTGTACATATACACCGTACACCATCTGTCACCTGCCTCACCCTGTGCTGTACATATACACTGTACACCACCTGTCACCTGCCTCACCCTGTGCTGTACATATACACCGTACACAACCTGTTACCTGCCTCACCCTATGCTGTACATATACACCGTACACAACCTGTCACCTGCCTCACCCTGTGCTGTACATATACACCGTACACCACCTGTCACCTGCCTCACCCTGTGCTGTAGATATACACCGTTCACAACCTGTCACCTGCCTCACTCTGTGCTGTACATATGCACCGTACACAACCTGTTACCTGCCTCACCCTGTGCTGTACATATACACCGTACACCACCTGTTACCTGCCTCACCCTGTGCTGTACATATACACCGTACACACCATGTTACCTGCCTCACCCTGTGCTGTACATATACACCGTACACCACCTGTCACCTGCCTCACACTGTGCTGTACATATACACCGTACACCACCTGTCACCTGCCTCACCCTGTGCTGTACATATACACCGTACACCATCTGTCACCTACCACCCCTGGTGCTGTACATATACACCGTACACAACCTGTCACCTGCCTCACCCTGTGCTGTACATATACACCGTACACAACCTGTCACCTGCCTCACCCTGTGCTGTACATATACACCGTACACCACCTGTTACCTGCCTCACCCTGTGCTGTACATATACACCGTACACAACCTGTCACCTGCCTCACCCTGTGCTGTACATATACACCGTACACCACCTGTCACCTGCCTCACCCTGTGCTGTACATATACACCGTACACCACCTGTCACCTGCCTCACCCTGTGCTGTACATATACACTGTACACCACCTGTTACCTGCCTCACCCTGTGCTGTACATATACACCGTACACAACCTGTCACCTGCCTCACCCTGTGCTGTACATATACACCGTACACCACCTGTTACCTGCCTCACCCTGTGCTGTACATATACACCGTACACCACCTGTTACCTGCCTCACCCTGTGCTGTACATATACACCACACCATCTGTCACCTACCACCCCTGGTGCTGTACATATACACCGTACACAACCTGTCACCTGCCTCACCCTGTGCTGTACATATACACCGTACACAACCTGTCACCTGCCTCACCCTGTGCTGTACATATACACCGTACACAACCTGTCACCTACCTCACCCTGGTGCTGTACATATACACCGTACACAACCTGTCACCTGCCTCACCCTGTGCTGTACATATACACCGTACACCACCTGTTACCTGCCTCACCCTGTGCTGTACATATACACCGTACACCACCTGTTACCTGCCTCACCCTGTGCTGTACATATACACCGTACACCACCATGTTACCTGC
This sequence comes from Bufotes viridis, assembly GCA_033119425.1. Taxonomy (NCBI): domain Eukaryota; kingdom Metazoa; phylum Chordata; class Amphibia; order Anura; family Bufonidae; genus Bufotes; species Bufotes viridis. Next base: position 510,954,690 of record CM065591.1, read on the forward strand.
CTCACCCTGTGCTGTACATATACACCGTACACCACCTGTCACCTACCTCACCCTGTGCTGTACATATACACCGTACACCATCTGTCACCTACCTCACCCTGGTGCTGTACATATACACCGTACACCACCTGTCACCTGCCTCACCCTGTGCTGTACATATACACCGTACACCACCTGTCACCTGCCTCACCCTGTGCTGTACATATACACCTACACCATCTGTTACCTGCCTCACCCTGTGCTGTACATATTCACCGTACACAACCTGTCACCTACCTCACTCTCTGCTGTACATATACACCGTACACCATCTGTCACCTGCCTCACTCTGTGCTGTACATATACACCGTACACCATCTGTCACCTGCCTCACTCTGTGCTGTACATATACACCGTACACCATCTGTCACCTGCCTCACTCTGTGCTGTACATATACACCGTACACCATCTGTCACCCACCTCACCCTGTGCTGTACATATACACCGTACACCATCTGTCACCTGCCTCACCCTGTGCTGTACATATACACCGTACACAACCTGTTACCTGCCTCACCCTATGCTGTACATATACACCGTACACAACCTGTCACCTGCCTCACCCTGTGCTGTACATATACACCGTACACCACCTGTCACCTGCCTCACCCTGTGCTGTACATATACACCGTTCACAACCTGTCACCTGCCTCACTCTGTGCTGTACATATGCACCGTACACAACCTGTTACCTGCCTCACCCTGTGCTGTACATATACACCGTACACCACCTGTTACCTGCCTCACCCTGTGCTGTACATATACACCGTACACACCATGTTACCTGCCTCACCCTGTGCTGTACATATACACCGTACACCACCTGTCACCTGCCTCACACTGTGCTGTACATATACACCGTACACCACCTGTCACCTGCCTCACCCTGTGCTGTACATATACACCGTACACCATCTGTCACCTGCCTCACCCTGGTGCTGTACATATACACCGTACACAACCTGTCACCTGCCTCACCCTGTGCTGTACATATACACCGTACACAACCTGTCACCTGCCTCACCCTGTGCTGTACATATACACCGTACACCACCTGTCACCTGCCTCACCCTGTGCTGTACATATACACCGTACACAACCTGTCACCTGCCTCACCCTGTGCTGTACATATACACCGTACACCACCTGTTACCTGCCTCACCCTGTGCTGTACATATACACCGTACACCACCTGTTACCTGCCTCACCCTGTGCTGTACATATACACCGTACACAACCTGTCACCTGCCTCACCCTGTGCTGTACATATACACTGTACACCACCTGTTACCTGCCTCACCCTGTGCTGTACATATACACCATCTGTCACCTACCACCCCTGGTGCTGTACATATACACCGTACACAACCTGTCACCTGTCTCACTCTGTGCTGTACATATACACCGTACCCAACCTGTCACCTGCCTCACCCTGTGCTGTACATATACACCGTACTCAACCTGTCACCTGCCTCACTCTGTGCTGTACATATACATCGTACACAACCTGTCACCTGCCTCACCCTGTGCTTTACATATACACCGTACACAACCTGTCACCTGCCTCACCCTGTGCTGTACATATACACCGTACACAACCTGTCACCTGCCTCACCCTGTGCTGTACATATACACCGTACACAACCTGTCACCTACCACCCCTGGTGCTGTACATATACACCGTACACAACCTGTCACCTGCCTCACCCTGTGCTGTACATATACACCGTACACCACCTGTTACCTGCCTCACCCTGTGCTGTACATATACACTGTACACCACCTGTTACCTGCCTCACCCTGTGCTGTACATATACACCGTACACCCCATGTTACCTGCCTCACCCTGTGCTGTACATATACACCGTACACCATCTGTCACCTACCACCCCTGGTGCTGTACATATACACCTACACAACCTGTCACCTGCCTCACCCTGTGCTGTACATATACACCGTACACAATCTGTCACCTGCCTCACCCTGTGCTGTACATATACACCTACACCATCTGTTACCTGCCTCACCCTGTGCTGTACATATACACCGTACACAACCTATCACCTGCCTCACTCTGTGCTGTACATATACACCGTACACCATCTGTCAACTGCCTCACCCTGTGCTGTACATATACACCGTACACCATCTGTCACCTGCCTCACCCTGTGCTGTACATATACACCGTACACAACCTGTCACCTGCCTCACCCTGTGCTGTACATATACACCGTACACCACCTGTTACCTGCCTCACCCTGTGCTGTACATATACACCGTACACTACCTGTTACCTGCCTCACCCTGTGCTGTACATATACACTGTACACCATCTGTCACCTGCCTCACCCTGTGTTGTACATATACACCGTACACAACCTGTTACCTGCCTCACCCTGTGCTGTACATATACACCGTACACCCCATGTTACCTGCCTCACCCTGTGCTGTACATATACACCATCTGTCACCTACCACCCCTGGTGCTGTACATATACACCGTACACAACCTGTCACCTGCCTCACTCTGTGCTGTACGTATACACCGTACACAACCTGTCACCTGCCTCACCCTGTGCTGTACATATACACCGTACACAACCTGTCACCTGCCTCACTCTGTGCTGTACATATACATCGTACACAACCTGTCACCTGCCTCACCCTGTGCTTTACATATACACCGTACACAACCTGTCACCTGCCTCACCCTGTGCTGTACATATACACCTACACAACCTGTCACCTGCCTCACCCTGTGCTGTACATATACACCGTACACAACCTGTTACCTGCCTCACTCTGTGCTGTACATATGCACCGTACACAACCTGTTACCTGCCTCACCCTGTGCTGTACATATACACCGTACACCACCTGTTACCTGCCTCACCCTGTGCTGTACATATACACCGCACACCACCTGTTACCTGCCTCACCCTGTGCTGTAAATATACACCGCACACCACCTGTTTCCTGCCTCACCCTGTGCTGTACATATACACCATACACCATCTGTCACCTGCCTCACCCTGTGCTGTACATATACACCGTACACAACCTGTTACCTGCCTCACCCTGTGCTGTACATATACACCGTACACAACCTGTCACCTGCCTCACCCTGTGCTGTACATATACACCGTACACAACCTGTTACCTGCCTCACTCTGTGCTGTACATATACACCGTACACCACCTGTTACCTGCCTCACTCTGTGCTGTACATATGCACCGTACACAACCTGTTACCTGCCTCACCCTGTGCTGTACATATACACCGTACACCACCTGTTACCTGCCTCACCCTGTGCTGTACATATACACCGTACACAACCATGTTACCTGCCTCACCCTGTGCTGTACATATACACCGTACACCACCTGTCACCTGCCTCACCCTGTGCTGTACATATACACCGTACACCACCTGTCACCTGCCTCACCCTGTGCTGTACATATACACCGTACACCACCTGTCACCTGCCTCACCCTGTGCTGTACATATACACCGTACACCACCTGTCACCTGCCTCACCCTGTGCTGTACATATACACCGTACACAACCTGTCACCTGCCACCCTGGTGCTGTACATATACACCGTACACAACCTGTCACCTGCCTCACTCTGTGCTGTACATATACACCGTACACAACCTGTCACCTGCCTCACCCTGTGCTGTACATATACACCGTACACAACCTGTCACCTGCCTCACCCTGTGCTGTACATATACACCGTACACCATCTGTTACCTGCCTCACCCTGTGCTGTACATATACACCGTACACCATCTGTCACCTGCCTCACCCTGTGCTGTACATATACACCGTACACCACCTGTCACCTGCCTCACCCTGTGCTGTACATATACACCGTACACAACCTGTCACCTGCCTCACCCTGTGCTGTACATATACACCGTACACAACCTGTCACCTGCCTCACCCTGTGCTGTACATATACACCGTACACCACCTGTCACCTGCCTCACCCTGTGCTGTACATATACACCGCTACACAACCTGTCACCTGCCTCACTCTGTGCTGTACATATGCACCGTACACAACCTGTTACCTGCCTCACCCTGTGCTGTACATATACACCGTACACCACCTGTCACCTGCCTCACCCTGTGCTGTACATATACACCGTACACCACCTGTCACCTGCCTCACCCTGTGCTGTACATATACACCGTACACCACCTGTCACCTGCCTCACCCTGTGCTGTACATATACACCGTACACCACCTGTCACCTGCCTCACCCTGTGCTGTACATATACACCGTACACCACCTGTCACCTGCCTCACCCTGTGCTGTACATATACACCGTACACCACCTGTCACCTGCCTCACCCTGTGCTGTACATATACACCGTACACAACCTGTCACCTGCCTCACCCTGTGCTGTACATATACACCGTACACAACCTGTCACCTGCCTCACCCTGTGCTGTACATATACACCGTACACCACCTGTCACCTGCCTCACCCTGTGCTGTACATATACACCGCACACAACCTGTCACCTGCCTCACCCTGTGCTGTACATATGCACCGTACACAACCTGTTACCTGCCTCACCCTGTGCTGTACATATACACCGTACACCACCTGTTACCTGCCTCACCCTGTGCTGTACATATACACCGTACACCACCATGTTACCTGCCTCACCCTGTGCTGTACATATACACCGTACACCACCTGTCACCTGCCTCACCCTGTGCTGTACATATACACCGTACACCACCTGTCACCTGCCTCACCCTGTGCTGTACATATACACCGTACACCACCTGTCACCTGCCTCACCCTGTGCTGTACATATACACCGTACACCACCTGTCACCTGCCTCACCCTGTGCTGTACATATACACCGTACACAACCTGTCACCTGCCTCACCCTGTGCTGTACATATACACCGTACACAACCTGTCACCTGCCTCACCCTGTGCTGTACATATACACCGTACACAACCTGTCACCTGCCTCACCCTGTGCTGTACATATACACCGTACACAACCTGTCACCTGCCTCACCCTGTGCTGTACATATACACCGTACACCACCTGTCACCTGCCTCACCCTGTGCTGTACATATACACCGTACACCATCTGTCACCTGCCTCACCCTGTGCTGTACATATACACCGTACACCACCTGTCACCTGCCTCACCCTGTGCTGTACATATACACCGTACACAACCTGTTACCTGCCTCACCCTGTGCTGTACATATACACCGTACACAACCTGTCACCTGCCTCACCCTGTGCTGTACATATACACCGTACACCACCTGTCACCTGCCTCACCCTGTGCTGTACATATACACCGTACACAACCTGTCACCTGCCTCACCCTGTGCTGTACATATACACCGTACACCACCTGTTACCTGCCTCACCCTGTGCTGTACATATACACCGTACACCACCTGTTACCTGCCTCACCCTGTGCTGTACATATACACCGTACACCACCTGTCACCTGCCTCACCCTGTGCTGTACATATACACCGTACACCACCTGTCACCTGCCTCACCCTGTGCTGTACATATACACCGTACACCACCTGTCACCTGCCTCACCCTGTGCTGTACATATACACCGTACACCACCTGTCACCTGCCTCACCCTGTGCTGTACATATACACCGTACACCACCTGTCACCTGCCTCACCCTGTGCTGTACATATACACCGTACACAACCTGTCACCTGCCTCACCCTGTGCTGTACATATACACCGTACACAACCTGTCACCTGCCTCACCCTGTGCTGTACATATACACCGTACACCACCTGTCACCTGCCTCACCCTGTGCTGTACATATACACCGTACACCACCTGTCACCTGCCTCACCCTGTGCTGTACATATACACCGTACACCACCTGTCACCTGCCTCACCCTGTGCTGTACATATACACCGTACACCACCTGTCACCTGCCTCACCCTGTGCTGTACATATACACCGTACACCACCTGTCACCTGCCTCACCCTGTGCTGTACATATACACCGTACACAACCTGTCACCTGCCTCACCCTGTGCTGTACATATACACCGTACACAACCTGTCACCTGCCTCACCCTGTGCTGTACATATACACCGTACACCATCTGTCACCTGCCTCACCCTGTGCTGTACATATACACCGTACACCACCTGTCACCTGCCTCACCCTGTGCTGTACATATACACCGTACACCACCTGTCACCTGCCTCACCCTGTGCTGTACATATACACCGTACACCATCTGTCACCTGCCTCACCCTGTGCTGTACATATACACCGTACACCACCTGTCACCTGCCTCACCCTGTGCTGTACATATACACCGTACACAACCTGTCACCTGCCTCACCCTGTGCTGTACATATACACTGTACACCACCTGTTACCTGCCTCACCCTGTGCTGTACATATACACCGTACACCACCATGTTACCTGCCTCACCCTGTGCTGTACATATACACCGTACACCATCTGTCACCTGCCTCACCCTGGTGCTGTACATATACACCGTACACAACCTGTCACCTGCCTCACCCTGTGCTGTACATATACACCGTACACAACCTGTCACCTGCCTCACCCTGTGCTGTACATATACACCGTACACCACCTGTCACCTACCTCACCCTGGTGCTGTACATATACACCGTACACAACCTGTCACCTGCCTCACCCTGTGCTGTACATATACACCGTACACCACCTGTTACCTGCCTCACCCTGTGCTGTACATATACACCGTACACCACCTGTTACCTGCCTCACCCTGTGCTGTACATATACACCGTACACCCCATGTCACCTGCCTCACTCCTGTGCTGTACATATACACCGTACACCATCTGTCACCTACCTCACCCTGGTGCTGTACATATACACCGTACACCATCTGTCACCTACTCACCCTGGTGCTGTACATATACACCGCACACAACCTGTCACCTGCCTCACCCTGTGCTGTACATATACACCGTACACAAACTGTCACCTGCCTCACCCTGTGCTGTACATATACACCGTACACCATCTGTTACCTGCCTCACCCTGTGCTGTACATATACACCGCACACAACCTGTCACCTGCCTCACTCTGTGCTGTACATATACACCGTACACCATCTGTCACCTGCCTCACCCTGTGCTGTACATATACACCATACACCATCTGTCACCTGCCTCACCCTGTGCTGTACATATACACCGTACACCACCTGTCACCTGCCTCACCCTGTGCTGTACATATACACCGTACACCACCTGTCACCTGCCTCACCCTGTGCTGTACATATACACCGTACACCACCTGTCACCTGCCTCACCCTGTGCTGTACATATACACCGTACACAACCTGTTACCTGCCTCACCCTATGCTGTACATATACACCGTACACAACCTGTCACCTGCCTCACCCTGTGCTGTACATATACACCGTACACCACCTGTCACCTGCCTCACCCTGTGCTGTACATATACACCGCTACACAACCTGTCACCTGCCTCACTCTGTGCTGTACATATGCACCGTACACAACCTGTTACCTGCCTCACCCTGTGCTGTACATATACACCGTACACCACCTGTCACCTGCCTCACCCTGTGCTGTACATATACACCGTACACCACCATGTTACCTGCCTCACCCTGTGCTGTACATATACACCGTACACCACCTGTCACCTGCCTCACCCTGTGCTGTACATATACACCGTACACCACCTGTCACCTGCCTCACCCTGTGCTGTACATATACACCGTACACCATCTGTCACCTACCACCCTGGTGCTGTACATATACACCGTACACAACCTGTCACCTGCCTCACCCTGTGCTGTGACATATACACCGTACACAACCTGTCACCTGCCTCACCCTGTGCTGTACATATACACCTACACCATCTGTTACCTGCCTCACCCTGTGCTGTACATATACACCGTACACAACCTGTCACCTGCCTCACCCTGTGCTGTACATATACACCGTACACCACCTGTTACCTGCCTCACCCTGTGCTGTACATATACACCGTACACCATCTGTTACCTGCCTCACCCTGTGCTGTACATATACACTGTACACCACCTGTCACCTGCCTCACCCTGTGCTGTACATATACACCGTACACAACCTGTCACCTGCCTCACCCTGTGCTGTACATATACACTGTACACCACCTGTTACCTGCCTCACCCTGTGCTGTACATATACCGTATACCATCTGTCACCTGCCTCACCTCCTGGTGCTGTACATATACACCGTACACAACCTGTCACCTGCCTCACTCTGTGCTGTACATATACACCGTACACCACCTGTCACCTGCCTCACTCTGTGCTGTACATATACACCGTACACAACCTGTCACCTGCCTCACTCTGTGCTGTACATATACACCGTACACCACCTGTCACCTGCCTCACCCTGTGCTGTACATATACACCGTACACAACCTGTCACCTGCCTCACTCTGTGCTGTACATATACACCTACACCACCTGTTACCTGCCTCACCCTGTGCTGTACATATACACCGTACACAACCTGTCACTTGCCACCCCTGGTGCTGTACATATACACCATTCACAACCTGTCACCTGCCTCACCCTGTGCTGTACATATACACCGTACACCACCTAATGCACTCCTCCTGCAGGCCTTCTATTGGGCGAGGTAATTCTGCCATGTGTCATCCTCCTCTTTGAGTAGATCTCTGACAGACTGCAGATGTTCTTAGTGGGCTTCTCCCTGAATAACATGAGCAGCGCACGGATGTTGGTTGTGGTGCCCTTGATGGTACTTGTTTTTTTGGGTGCTTTGGTGGCTGGGCCCCTGTGTTTGTGGTGCCAGCACCGTTAGGTGCAAATGATGAGTGTAGTAGTAGAAATGATGAGAGTCAGTAGTAGAGATGAGCGAACTTCTATTTTTAGTTCGGCGTCCAAAGTTCGGGTTCGGGTTATCGTAGCATCCCGTTATGGATTCCGCTGCCGCGGACCAGAACGGCATTTGGAATCCATAAGGGGATTCTTCATTGCACCCAAACCTTGGACAACACTAAGGACCTGGGGTGACGTCACCATCATGTGATCAGTGTAGGGGGCGTGGCTCAGCACGGGATCACCTCTTATCCAATCCAGTGCTGAGCCACGCCCCCTGCACTGATCACATGATGGTGACGTCACCCCAGATCCTTAGTGTTGTCCAAGGTTCGAGTTGAAGCAGCCCCTTATGGATTCCAAATGCTGTTATGGTCCACGGTAGCGGAATCCATAACGGGATGCTACGATAACCCGAACTTTGGACGCCGAACTAAAAATAGAAGTTCGCTCATCTCTAGTCAGTAGTTATCAAACAGTTGAACATTCACTAAATCACTTGTCTTCAGGCAGTCAATACAGATACAGTTCATTCGTATGTCATAAGTGATGACTCAGAAATAGGCTCCATTGTATTCCTTTTATCAGGTTTAGGCAGTTGTCCGTTGAGGAGTTCCCTTTAAGGCTGACACTTTACAGGCAAGAATTCTGTAATTATATGAAGTCCAAACCAAACCATAGCACTCTGGTACTAAATATGCTGGTTTCTACTTATCTTGAGCGATCCTATAAGGGCGATCTCCCTCGTGGCAGGCCTCAGTCTTCTGCTTCATTATTTGCAGGATGCTCCTCTATAAAGGTTTAGGTTTTCACTATGACCCGGAAGGCTTAAATAGTGAAGAAAGATAATTCTGCGCACTAATTATCCATGCGTGTCCCGGCACTCCTAGAGTGGCTCTCAGGCACTTGTGCTGGTGAAGTCCATAGGCAGGGTCCAGCTCTAATCCTCACTAGGCTCACTGCATATTCATACATAGACTGGGGCTTGGTCTCTGTATTTGTCTTCTCCAGACTTGATCAGGGCCCAGAGGAAAGGAGAACAGCCACATGTTGGTTTGGGCCTGTTTCTCTCCTCCATACACACCCCTCTCCTTTTCACTCTCCTCTGAAGCACTGAGCATTTCTACTTCCTGTTCCAGCACACCCCAAGCTATATAAATGAGGGGTGCCAGCACCACCTAGGGGTGAATGGGTGAACTGACTTTGCCAACCTGATAAATAGGAAATACTATACATTTAGTACATTAGATGAATACAGAGATTTAAAGTACCCCTTTCCCACAAATGTGGGATGCTGCATACCCCACTGCTAAAAGATAAGTCGTCCTCGACGTTTGTATTTGATGAAAGCTGTGGATCTCAACGCCGTCACCTGAAATTAACCAAATATCCTCCTCACACACAAATATGCATATGTTCACTACAATGTACTATCATGAAACTTCAATAACCTCCTGTAATAAAGGTTTATGCACAACGATACAAATTAGGCAATTTATCACATATATATTCTGTATATTATTGCATAGGAGAGCATAAAGGGATAATGGGCGTCGTAATCTTCAGTGGTTGACGGGGATAAAATAGGCTGTGATCTTACATTTGGGCAAAGCAGTCCATGACAAAAGTCCATCCCTGATTTGGGGTATCAGTAATTTGTAATCCAATTATGTAAAGTGCAAAGTTTTTAAGGCACAGAAAAATGTCCTTCTGGGTTCAGTTCTTGAACGTTCCATAAATTTTGTTTTAAAGTCCCAGACAACCTGAGAAGGGGGTGAAAGGGGAAATAAAATGGCGTAAACAAGGGTGCAACTGGGAATATAGCAAATAATCACTTGGAGTCCAGAGTAGAAAGAGGCTTAAAAACAAAATAAAAAGTCCTCTTTCAACCGTGGCTCCTGCTCCATTCTGGTAATGGCCAATGGCCGGTCCAGACCCAACTTTCCTGCTCTTGAGAGGATGGACCTCTATTTTTCTCGCCGCTAGTAGGGCATTGGTCAAAGTTATGGCGCAGTAAATTAATCAAGAACGCCTCCGGTGACCATTTTAGGTTCAATGCAACAGTCTATTCACTGACAGTAAACAGTGGTAGTAACAAATAAACATGTGATTTTCCCACTTTTAACAGTGCGATTCTGTAGCAAGTGACTTGTATCATACATCCATGCATTTTTAAGCAATTAGAACAGTTCTGCAGCCCAATCAAGTGTATAACAAACAAAAGTATTTCAATAAAGCAAGTGAGTAAAGAGTCCATAGCCTCACTGCTCTTACAGTAAAGAGTCCATAGTCTCACTGCTCTTACAGTATAGAGTCCATAGTCTCCCCTATCTCTGTCACCTCCTCCCCCTCTCTATCGCCTCCTCCTCTGTGTCGTCTCCTCCCCCTCCGTATCGCCTCTTCCCCCTCCGTATCACCTCCTCCCCCTTCGTATCGCCTCCTCCCCCTCCGTATCGCCTCCTCCCCCTCCGTATCGCCTCCTCCCCCTCTCTGTCGCCTCCTCCCCCTCTGTGTCGCCTCCTCCCCCTCTGTGTCGCCTCCTCCCCCTCTGTGTCGTCTCCTCCCCCTCTGTGTCGTCTCCTCCTCCTCCGTATCGCCTCCTCCTCCTTGTCGCCTCCTCCCCCTCCGTATCGCCTCCTCCCCCTCCGTATCGCCTCCTCCTCCTCCGTATCGCCTCCTCCTCCGTATCGCCTCCCCCTCCGTATCGCCTCCCCGGCTTTTTTTTCACCGGCGAGATGATGCATGGTGGCGCCAATATTATAATTTGGAGAACACAATGGTAGCACTATTAATCTGTAGAGGCACTCCGACAGGCAGCAGACGTCACTGCTGGGCCCTGGATGCAGGAGGCATGGCTCTGCTCTGTGAACTGTGGAGCATTCTGGATAATGACTCTGCGTTATCGCCATGACACTCCTGTCATAGGTGACAACTTGCAGTAAACCAGCACAACCAGCCCCCTCTCTGTCGCCGCCTCCCCCTCTGTGTCGCCTCCTCCCCTTCTCTGTCAACTCCTCCTCTGTGTCGTCTCCTCCTCTGTGTCGCCTCCCCCTCTGTATCGCTTCCTCCCCCTCCGTATCGCCTCCTCCTCTGTGTCGTCTCCCCCTCTGTGTCGCCTCCTCCCCCTCTGTGTCGCCTCCTCCCCCTCTCTGTCTCCTCCTCCTCTGTGTCGTCTCCTCCTCTGTCGCCTCCTCCCCCTCTGTGTTGCCGCCGCCTCCTCCTCTGTGTCGCCTCCCCCTCTGTATCGCTTCCTCCCCCTCCGTATCGCCTCCTCCTCTGTGTCGTCTCCCCTCTGTGTCGCCTCCTCCCCCTCTGTGTCGCCTCCTCCCCTCTCTGTCTCCTCCTCCTCTGTGTGAGTCTCCTCCTCTGTCACCTCCTCCCTCTGTGTTGCCAGCCGCACTCCTCCTCTGTGCCGCCTCCTCCCCTCTCTGTCGCCTCCTCCTCCTCTGTGCCGCCTCCTCCCTCTGTGTCAGCCTCCACCCTCTCGTGTCGGCCTCCTCCCTCTCTGTTGCCCTCCTCCTCTGTGTCGCCTCCTCCTCTGTCGCCTCCTCCCTCTGTGTTGCCGTCGCCTCATCCTCTGTGCAGCCTACCCTCTCTGTCGCCTCCTCCTCCTCTGTATCGCCTCCTCCTCCTCTGTGATCGCCTCCTCCTCCTCCGTATCGCCTCCTCCCCCTCTGTGTCGCCTCCTCCTCCTCCATATCGCCTCCTCCCCCTCCGTGTCGCCTCCTCCCCCTCCAGTGTCGCCTCCTCCCCTCCATATCGCCTCCTCCTCTGTGTGGTCTCCTCCTCTCTGTCGCCTCCTCCCCCTCCGTATCGCCTCCTCCCCCTCTGTCGCCTCCTCCTCTGTGTTGTCTCCTCCTCTGTGTCGTCTCCTCCTCTCTGTCGCCTCCTCCCCCTCCGTATCGCCTCCTCCCCCCCTCTGTTGCCTCCTCCTCTGTGTTGTCTCCTCCTCTGTGTCGTCTCCTCCTCTGTGTCGTCTCCCCCTCTCTGTCGCCTCCTCCCCCTCTCTGTTGCCTCCTCCACTTCTCTGTCAACTCCTCCTCTGTGTCGTGTCCTCCTCTGTGTCGCCTCCCCCTCTGTATCGCCTCCTCCCCCTCCGTATCGCCTCCTTCTCTGTGTTGTCTCCTCCTCTGTGTCGTCTCCCCCTCTCTGTCGCCTCCTCCCCCTCTCTGTCTCCTCCTCCTCTGTGTCGTCTCCTCCCCCTCTCTGTCGCCTCCTCCTCTCTGTCGCCTCCTCCCTCTCTGTCGCCTCCTCCCCCTCTCTGTCGCCTCCTCCCCCTCTTTGTCACCTCCTCCTCTGTGTCGTCTCCTCCTCTCTGTCGCCTCCTTCCCCTCTGTGTCACTGCCGCCTCCTCCCCCTCTGTATCGCCTCCTCCCCCTCTGTGTCGCCTCCTCCCCCTCCAGTGTCGCCTCCTCCTCTGTGTCGTCTCCCCCTCTGTGTCGCCTCCACCCCCTCTCTGTCGTCTCCCCCTCTGTATCGCCTCCTCCCCCTCTGTGTCACCTCCTCCCCCTCTCTGTCGTCTCCCCCTCTGTGTCGCCTCCTCCCCCTCTCTGTCGCCGCCTCCCCCTCTGTGTCGTCTCCCCCTCTGTGTCGTCTCCTCCTCTGTGTCGTCTCCCCCTCTGTGTCGCCTCCTCCCCCTCTCTGTCGCCTCCTCCTCTGTGTCGTCTCCTCCTCTCTGTCGCCTCCTCCCCCTCTCTGTCGCCGCCTCCCCCTCTCTGTCGCCTCCTCCCCCTCTCTGTCGCCGCCTCCCCCTCCGTATCGCCTCCTCCTCCTCTGTATCGCCTCCTCCCCCTCTGTGTCGTCTCCTCCTCTCTGTCGCCTCCTCCCCCTCTCTGTCACCTCCCCCTCTGTGTCGCCGCCTCCCCCTCTATGTCGTCTCCCCCTCTGTGTCGTCTCCTCCTCTGTGTCGTCTCCCCTCTGTGTCGCCTCCTCCCTCTCTGTCGCCTCCTCCTCTGTGTCGTCTCCTCCCTCTCTGTCGCCTCCTCCCTCTGTGTCGCCTCCTCCTCCTCTGTGTCGTCTCCTCCTCTCTGTCGCCTCCTCCCTCTCTGTCACCTCCTCCTCTCTGTCGCCTCCTCCCCCTCTCTGTCACCTCCTCCTCTGTGTCGCCTCCTCCTCCTCCATTGCCTCCTCCCCCTCCGTGTCGCCTCCTCCCCCTCCGTATCGCTTCCTCCTCTGTGTCGTCTCCCCCTCTGTGTCGCCTCCTCCCCTCTCTGTCGTCTCCCCTCTCTGTCGCCTCCTCCCCCTCTCTGTCGCCGCCTCCCTCTGTGTCGTCTCCCCCTCTGTGTCGTCTCCTCCTCTGTGTCGTCTCCCCCTCTGTGTCGCCTCCTCCCCCTCTCTGTCGCCTCCTCCTCTGTGTCGTCTCCCCCTCTCTGTCGCCTCCTCCCCGTCTCTGTCGCCGCCTCCCCCTCCGTATCGCCTCCTCCCCTCTGTATCGCCTCCTCCCCCTCTGTATCGCCTCCTCCCCCTCTCTGTCGCCTCCTCCCCCTCTCTGTCGCCTCCTCCCCCTCTCTGTCGCCTCCTCCCCCTCTGTATCGCCTCCTCCCCCTCTGTGTCGCCTCCTCCTCCTCGTATTGCCTCCTCCCCTCCGTGTCGCCTCCTCCCCCTCTGTGTCGCCTCCTCCTCTGTGTCGTCTCCCCTCTGTGTCGCCTCCTCCCCTCTCTGTCGTCTCTCCCTCTGTATCGCCTCCTCCCCTCTGTGTCACTCCTCCCCCTCTCTGTCGTCTCCCTCTATGTCGCTCCTCCCTCTCTCTGTCGCCGCCTCCCTCTCTGTGTCGTCTCCCCCTCTGTGTCGTCTCCTTCCTCTGTTCGTCTCCCCCTGTGTCGCCTCCTCCTCTCTGTCGCCTCCTCCTCTGTGTCGTCTCCTCCTCTCTGTCGCCTCCTCCCCCTCTCTGTCGTCGCCTCCCCTCTCTGTCGCTGCCTCCCCTCTCTGTCGCCTCCTCCCCTCTCTGTCGCCGCCTCCCTCCTCGTGATCGCTTCCTCCTCCTCTGTATCGCCTCCTCCCCCTCTGTGTCGTCTCCTCCTCTCTGTCGCCTCCTCCACCTCTCTGTCGCCTCCTCCTCTGTGTCGTCTCCTCCTCTCTGTCGCCTCCTCCCCTCTGTATCGCCTCCTCCCCCTCTGTGTCGTCTCCTCCTCTCTGTCGCCTCCTCCCCCTCTCTGTCACCTCCTCCTCTCTGTCGCCTCCTCCCCCTCTCTGTCACCTCCTCCTCTGTGTCGCCTCCTCCTCCTCCGTGTCGCCTCCTCCCCCTCTGTATCGCCTCCTCCCCTCCATGTCGCTTCCTCCTCTGTGTCGTCTCTCCCTCTGTGTCGCCTCCTCCCCCTCTCTGTCGTCTCCCCCTCTCTGTCGCCTCCTCCCCCTCTCTGTCGCCGCCTCCCCCTCTGTGTCGTCTCCCCCTCTGTGTCGTCTCCTCTCTGTGTCGCCTCCCTCCTCTGTGTCGTCTCCCCTCTCTGTCGCCTCCTCCCCGTCTCTGTCGTCTCCCTCTGTGTCGCCTCCTCCCCCTCTCTGTCGCCTCCTCCCCTCTGTGTCGTCTCCTCTCTCTGTGTCGTCTCCTCCTCTGTGTCGTCTCCCCTCTGTAGTCGCCTCCTCCCCTCTCTGTCGCCTCCTCCTCTGTGTCGTCTCCTCCTCTCTGTCGCCTCCTCCCCCTCTCTGTCGCCGCCTCCCTCTCTGTCGCCTCCTCCCCTCTCTGTCGCGCCTCCTCCATATGCCTCCTCCTCCTCTGTATCGCCTCCTCCCCTCTGTGTCGTCTCCTCCTCTCTGTCGCCTCCTCCACCTCTCTGTCGCCTCCTCCTCTGTGTCGTCTCCTCCTCTCTGTCGCCTCCTCCCTCTCTGTCGCCTCCTCCCCCTCTGTGTCGTCTCCTCCTCTCTGTCGCCTCCTCCCCTCTCTGTCACCTCCTCCTCTCTGTCGCCTCCTCCCTCTCTGTCACCTCCTCCTCTCTGTCGCCTCCTCCTCCTCCCGTGCTTCCTCCCCCTCCGTAGTCGCCTCCTCCCCCTCCATGTCGCTTCCTCCTCTGTGTCGTCTCCCCCTCTGTGTCGCCTCCTCCCCTCTCTGTCGTCTCCCCTCTCTGTCGCCTCCTCCCTCTCTGTCGCCGCCTCCCCTCTGTGTCGTCTCCCCTCTGTGTCGTCTCCTCCTCTGTGTCGCTCCTCCTCTGTGTCGCCTCCTCCTCTCTGTCGCTCCTCCCCGTCTCTGTCGCCGCCTCCTCCATGATCGCCTCCTCCCCTCTGTATCGCCTCCTCCTCTGCATCGCTCCTCCCTCTCTTCGCCTCCTCCCCTCTCTGTCGCCTCCTCCCCCTCTCTGTCGCCGCCTCCTCCTCCGTGTCGCCTCCTCCCCCTCTGTATCGCCTCCTCCCTCTCTGTGTCGTCTCCTCCTCTCTGTCGCCTCCTCCCCTCTCTGTCACCTCCCCTTCTGTGTCGCCGCCTCCCTCCTCTGTGTCGTCTCCCCTCTGTGTCGTCTCCTCCTCTGTGTTGTCTCCCCCTCTGTGTCACCTCCTCCCCTCTCTGTCGCCTCCTCCTCTGTGTCGTCTCTCCTCCTCTCTGTCGCCTCCTCCCCCTCTCTGTCGCCTCCTCCCCTCTCTGTCGCCTCCTCCCCTCTCTGTCGCCTCCTCCTCCGTATCGCCTCCTCCCCTCTGTATCGCCTCCTCCTCCTCTGTGTCGCCTCTCCTCTCTGTCGCCTCCTCCCCTCTCATGTCACCTCCCCTCTATGTCGCCGCCTCCCTCTCTGTGTCGTCTCTCCCTCTGTGTCGTCTCCTCCTCTGTGTTGTCTCCCTCTCTGTCGCCTCCTCCCCTCTCTGTCGTCGCCTCCCCCTCCGTATCGCCTCCTCCCCCTCTCTGTCGCCTCCTCCCCTCTCTGTCGCCTCCCTCCCTCTCTGTATCGTCTCCTCCTCTCTGTCGCCTCCTCCCCTCTCTGTCACCTCCCCTCTGTGTCGCCCTCCCCCTCTGTCGTCTCCCCCTCTGTGTCGTCTCCACCTCTGTGTCGCTCTCCTCTCTGTCGCCTCCTCCTCTGTTAGTCTCCTCCTCTCTGTCGCCTCCTCCCCTCTGTGTCGTCTCCTCCTCTCTGTCGCCTCCTCCCCCTCTCTGTCACCTCCTCTCTGTGTCGCCCTCCTCCTCTGTGTCGTCTCCCCTCTCTGTCGCCTCCTCCTCTGTGTCGTCTCCCTCTCTGTCACCTCCTCCCTCTCTGTCGCCTCCTCCTCTGTGTCGTCTCCTCCTCTCTGTCGCCTCCTCCCTCTCTATCGCCTCCTCACCCTCTGTGTCGTCTCCTCCTCTCTGTCGCCTCCTCCCTCTCTGTCACCTCCTCCTCTGTGTCGCCTTCTCCCCTCTCTGTCGTCTCCCTCTGTGTCGCTCCTACTCTGTGTCGCCTCCTCCCTCTCTGTCACCTCCCCCTCTCTGTCGCCTCCTCCCCTCTCTGTCGCCTCCTCCTCTCTGTCGCCTCCTCCCTCTCTCTGTCGCCTCCTCCTCCTCTCTGTCGCCTCCTCCTCTGTGTCGTCTCCTCCTCTCTGTCGCCTCCTCCCCCTCTCTGTCACCTCCCCCTCTGTGTCGCCCCCTCCCCCTCTGTGTCGTCTCCCCCTCTGTGTCGCCTCCTCCTCTGTGTCGTCTCCCCTCTGTGTCACCTCCTCCCCCTCTCTGTCGCCTCCTCCCCCTCTGTATCGCCTCCTCCCCCTCTCTGTCACCTCCTCCTCTGTGTCGCCTCTTCCTCCTCTGTGTCGCCTTCTCCCCCTCTGTGTCGCCTCCCCCTCTCTGTCGCCTCCTCCCCCTCTCTGTCGCCTCCTCCTCTCTGTCGCCTCCTCCCCCTCTCTGTCTCCTCCTCCCCCTCTGTATCGCCTCCTCCCCCTCTCTGTCGCCTCTTCCTCCTCTGTGTCGCCTCCTTCCCCTCTGTGTCGCCTCCCCGGCTTTTTTTTACCGGCGAGATGATGCATGGTGGCGCCAATATTATAATTTGGAGAACACAATGGTGGCACCATTAATTTGTAGAGGCACTCCGACAGGTAGCAGGTGAAACATTAACGGGGCCCGCCTTACACATGCTGGGCCCTGGCTCTGCTCTGTGAATTGTGGAGCATTCTGGGTAATGACTCTGCGTTATCGCCATGACACTCCTGTAAACCAGCACAACTAGCCCAACCTGTTCCGTTATGTATGCGCGGTTGTCAGATGATTCTGTGGTTACCATGGATACAGGACAAGGGTCATGTGGACATGAGGTTTGTAAAGGAGAGGTCCGCGTCTCCGCCGACTCGCTGCCTTCTAGGTACAATTCTCACTGAAATGCAGCGTTTAGTGACAATGATAACAGGACGGAGCGAAGACACCATAGGCCCGTCACCTCCGCTCAGTACAATCTGTCAGAACGAGCGGCTCAAATGCCTGAATTTGGTGATCGGTTTCCATTTTGTACAAGAATAGTTGGTCTGCTGCATCCTGATCAGCCATAATTTTATGTCCACCAATGACCATCACATAATAGTGTAGCCAGTGTAATGCCCAGGGATAAATACAGGGGGCAGCAGTCACAGCCAAGCACTGGAGTCTGAGCGGGCCCCAAGGACGCCACTGCCCTGTATGAGCTGCCAGATTTTGAAACGTGACACTAAGGAGCTAAAGAAGTGATGTAAGGTAGTGCATGATACGGGGTCTTCAGACGCCCCTGATCACACCCACCCAGACCTCCACACCAGACACCTACTAGGTCTCTTCAATGGGAGCCCCCTGAGCTGCATCTAAGGCATCACATCCACTAACCCATAGCCCACTCCGAGCTGTCAGATGGTGAGTCTCCTCCCAAAGCCATCTAAACAAGTACAGACCCCAGATCAGAACATCTAAACTAGCACAAGCCCTAGACCAGACCCCTAAACTAATACAGACTCTGAACCAGACCACGCCCTTAATAAATACAGGCTCCAAACCCCCTAAAATAAAACAGTCCCCAAACCAGACCCCCTAAACTAATACAGACCCCCAGACGAGACCCCATAAACGAATACAGACCTCAGATCAGAACATCTAAACTAGCACAAGCCCTAGACCAGACCCCCTAAACTAATATAGACCCCCCTAAATTTATACAGACTCCAGACCCCATTAATAAATAAATGACCAAGACATGACCCCATAAACTAATACAGACCTCAGACCAGAGGCCCTAAACTAATACAGGCCCAGGACCAGACCCCCTAAACTAATACAGACTCTGAACCAGACCACGCCCTTAATAAATACAGGCTCCAAACCCCCTAAAAAAAAACAGTCCCCAAACCAGACCCCTAAACTAATACAGACCCCCAAACGAGACCCCATAAACGAATAGAGACCCCAGACCAGACTCCCTAAACTAATACAGACCCCAGACGAGACCCCATAAACTAATACAGACCTCAGATCAGAACATCTAAACTAGCACAAGCCCTAGACCAGACCGCTTAAACTAACACAGACTCTGAACCAGACCACGCCCTTAAAAAATACAGGCTCCAAACCCGACCCCCTAAACTAATACAGACCCCTCTAAATTAATACAGACTCCAGACCCCAATAATAAATAAATGACCAAGACAAGACCTCATAAACTAATACAGACCTCAGACCAGAGGCCCTAAACTAATACAGGCCCAAGACCAGACCCCCTAAACTAATAAAGACCCCAGACCAGGTCCCCTAAACTAATAAAGACCCCAGACCAGACCCCTAATCTAATACAAGCTCAAGACCAGACCCCTTAAACTAATACAGACCCCAGACCAGACCAAAACTAATACAGACCCCCCAGACGAGACCCCGTAAATACAGACCCCAGACCAGACTCCCTAAACTAATACAGACCTCAGACCAGACCCCCTAAACTAATACAAGCCCAAGACCAGACCCTTTGCACTAATACAGACCCCAGACCAGACGCCCTAAACTAAGACCCCAGACCAGACCCCCTGAAATAATACAGACCCCCCAGACGAGACCCCATAAACTAATACAGACTGCAGACCAGACGCCCTAAACTAATACAGACCGCAGACCAGACCCTTTGCACTAATACAGACCCCAGACCAGACGCCCTAAACTAATAAGGACCCCAGACCAGACCCTTTGCACTAATACAGACCCCAGACCAGACTCCTTAAACTAATACAGACCCCAGACGAGACACCGTTAACTAATACAGACTTCAGACCAGAGGCCCTAAACTAATACAGGCCCAGGAACAGACCCCCTAAACTAATACAGACCCCAGACAAGACCCCCTAAACTAATGCAGACCCCAGACCAGACGCCCTAAACTAATACAAGCCCAAGACCAGACCCCTTACACTAATACAGACCCCCCTAAACTAATACAGAGCCAGGACGAGACGTAAACTAATACAGACCAGACCCCGTAAACTAATACAGACTGCAGACCCCCTAAATTAACTCCTTAATGGCCGGTCCATTTTGCAGCTTCGTGACCAGACTGACCAGTGTAACTTTATGTGGTAATAACTGTGGAACGCTTTTACTGATCTCGGCCGTTCTGAGACCGTTTTCTCGGGACACGTTGTACTTCACGACAGTCATACATTTGAGTCAATATATTTCACCTTTATTTATGAAAAAAATCACAATTCACAATTTCTCTGCTTTTAAAACAGAAAGTGGTAACTCATAAAACAGTTATTATCTTTACATTCTCTCCATCTCTGCTTTATGTTGGAATCATTTTAAAAATGTCATTTTATTTTTTAGGACATTAGAAGGTTTAGAATTTTAGAAGCAATTCTGTACATTTTTTAAGAAAATTTCTAAAACCCCCTTTTTAAGGACCAGTTCAGCTATGAAGTCACTGTGTGGGCCTTACACAGTAAAAACCACCCGAAATGGCGCCGCTTTAGACACTACACCCCTCAATTTATTTCAAACTGATGTTACAAACTTTGTTAACCCTTGAGGTGCTCCACAAGAATTAAAAGAAAATGGAGATGAAATTTAAAAATTTTACTTTTTTCGCAGATTTTTCATTTAAACAATTTTTTTCCTGTAACATAGCAAGGGTTAACAGCCACCCTAAACTCAATATCTATTACCCAGATTCTACAGTTTACAGAAACCCCCCATATTCAGGGGCGCACGGCAGGGCTTAGAACGGATGGAGCACTATATGGCTTTCGGAGGGCAGATTTCACCGGAATCATTTTCAGGCGCTGTGTTGCATTTGAAGGTACCGTGAGGTACCCCACAGAGGAAACCCCCAAAAAGTGTAATCTACACCCTCTAAAGTGTTCATCTAGGGTGTAGTGAGAATTTTATTATTTTACGGTATTCACCTAGGGGTATAATGAGAATTTATTTTCACATTTTAGAGTTTGTCATCTTTTCCAAATTATATTTTGCTAATATGTTGTGGAGTGTTAAAAAACAGTGGATTGGATAACAAATTACAGTAAAAATGGCCAAAAGAAGTTAAAAAATGTACATTTTGTAATAGTGTGAAGTGTGGTAAATGCGGAAACACGGCTTAATGCAAAGTCCTGGCTCATCGGGACAGGTGTCACATTGGTATATGGTGTGCCGCCATATCCCATCCTTGTAACAGACCCTACATCTCTTTTGGGCTCTGCTTTTTTTTGCAGTAGGGGGCACTTCTGACGGGAAATGTTGCCCCGGGATAATTCTGCTGGCCCACTGCTCTCCAAATAGTACATTTTTATTATTTCTTCTTGAAATTCAAGATATGTTCCTTGGTCCCCTGCTTTTTGGAACATAACAAAAGAATTATACAGGGCTACTTGCATAAGGTAGGCTGCAATTTTTTTTATACCAAATGCGGGATTTCCTGACCGCACTATAGGGCTGCAGCATTTGGTCCCCCCCATATATTTATTGTAATCCTGTATGCAGACAGGTTTACGGACGGTGGTATTTGTCCCGTGCACAGTAACGGGGCTGCTACTGTCTGGATGAATAGACATCATTATGGGGACATCGTTTTTGTCTCAATATTTTACAAGTAAGATGTCCCCATTACAAAGGCCCTTTATTTCACCCGACCTCAATTTCTGATTGACTAAAGGCTTGGGCAGGCCTCTTTGATTGCGGCGTATGGTGCCACATGCCACGGAAAGGCACCTGAAAAGGGGTACGCTTGTATAATAATTATCAACGTATAAGGGTACCCCTTATCTAAAAAAGGGGGTAACAGATCCCACACTATTTTGCCTGCCACATTGGGGGAAGGGGGGCATTTAAGAGGGCTAAACTGGGTATCTTTGCCCTCATAGACTCTAAATTTATAAGTGTAGCCAGATGCGCTCTCACAGAGCTTATACATTTTTAGCCCAAATCGTGCCCTCTTTCTTGGCAAATATTGGCGGAATTGAAGCATACCTTTAAAAAGGTATCACGGGCAACCTGTAGCCAGCAGGTTGCCTGTATTTATAGTGGGGAGTGAGGGTCATGTGACGTGGCCAGCGTCACATGACCGACAGACAGACAAGTTGAGCACCGAGTGATTAGCAAACCTTGGAGCCTTGGGAACGAGGGTGAAGCTAAGCAGCAGGTCCGCGGCTGATGGGAGACCGAGTGCGCCTTCGGCGCGCCATTACAGTACCCACCTTTTACGAGGGGCCATCGGACTCAAGCCCTTGGGTACAAATCTCCCAGGATGCTCATCATGAAACTTCTTGATGAGTTTCGGGGCATGGATCTCAGTAGCTGGGACCCAATACCTCAGGTCTATAGCACTTCCAGTGGACAAGGTACTGCCAGGAGTGTCGGACCTTTCTAACATCCACAATTCTGGAGACTACAAACTCATCTTTATCGTCAATTTGTATGGGGGAGGAGCTGACTACGACGGAACAATCGGTGCAATATATTTCTTAAGCAACGATTTGTGGAAAACATTCTGAACACGAAATAAGTCCGGCAGTCTCAATCTAAAAGATACAGGATTAATAACGCCAATAATCTCATACGGCCCAACAAACCGTGGCGCCAGTTTCCTAGAAGACACCTTCAGCGGTAGATTCCGAGTAGACAACCAGACCCTCTCACCTAGCTCAAAATTAACCCCCTTAGAACGCTTCCTATTAGCCATCCGCTTTTGTTGTTCTTGGGCTTTTTGCAGGTTCACTTGGACCCGAGCCCAAACTGTGCACAGTTCAGAAGCTACTCTATCAGCTTCAGGATCAGATGAAGGCATCAACGAGCTAGAGTTAATCGAGGATGGATTCCAACGTCACAAAAGAAAGGAGAAACCCCAGTAGAAGAATTCACATGGTTATTTATAGCAAATTCCGCCAGCGAAAGATATTTTACCCACACATGTTGATTTTGCAGAGATGTAGGATCTTAAAAATTGCTCAAGGGTCTGATTTAGTCATTCTGTCTGACCATTAGTCTCGGGGTGAAAAGCAGATGAAAAGGCCGAAGAAATCCCAATTCTCTGGCAGAAAGCTCTCCAGAATTTAGAAACAAATTGAACGCCTCTGTCAGAAACAATATTTTCCGGGATCCTGTGAAGCCGTACAATGTGATCAAAAAAACAGTAGCTAGACTCCTAGCACTAGGAACAATGAAAGAAAAAATTCCAATATACGTATCTTCCAAAATGCTGCAGTCCTTATAAGAGGTGGGTAGGTCTCTAGTCAACAAGTTTAAATATTAAATGGACCGCGCAGAAAGTACTTCTTTTCTCACACCAAAGGGAATACTCCTTGACCGATCTTTGACATCAAGCTCACACTGCTTCCTTTCTTATGTATCGATCTGTACAGATTGAAAGGAACCACACATAGTGAAGTATTGACAGTTAGAACCTGCAGACACTCTGGGATTGCACTCACCGTGCTCTAGTTGTAACACAGGCGTATCTAGATGTTTAAACACAGGTCACCGGCTTGCTTTCCTTCATCCTATGTGGAAATAACTTCTTCCATAGTGAAGACCGTAACACAGCATATAAAATTCCAACTTTAATCTACTTACAAACTGGTGAATAAAATCACAGGTGTCTGTGGGGACCCCCTGATGTAGCAGTGCCGGAGCGCAGTTCAGATTTGCTAGTGCTGAGCTGTTTGCAATTCTGGCTTAGCAGCGCTGACTTAGTGCATCCTGCGATGTAGCAGAGCCGACACTGCGCTCGCACCACACTGCAATTGTGGATGTGGTTGCGAGGATGCAGTTCTGGGTTATGTAGGGGTGGATCTGTTGCTCTGGACGCGGTGCCGCACGGGAGATGGTCGGCATTGGTGTGAATGACTGCATAGCGATGCGGGCAGCAACTTTGATATCAGGTGATTACTAATTAATGAAGGGAAGTCAGTGGATATTTTAGGGCGAGGTGAAGGTGAGAGGAAGTAACGCCCCTGACGAAGCCATTTGGAGCGAAACCCGGGTCGGGCAGACGCGATTGTTTTTATTATACGCTGTGATTTTATTCACCAGTTTGTAAGTAGATTAAAATTGGAATTTTATATGCTGTGTTACGGTCTTCACTATGGAAGAAGTTATTTCCACATAGGATGAAGGAAAGCAAGCCGGTGACCTGTGTTTAAACATCTAGATACGCCTAGTGTTACAACTAGAGCACGGTGAGTGCAATTCCAGAGTGTCTGCAGGTTCTAACTGGCAATACTTCACTATGTGTGGTTCCTTTCAATCTGTACAGATCGATACATAAGAAAGGAAGCAGTGTGAGCTTGATGTCAAAGATCGGTCAAGGAGTATTCCCTTTGGTGTGAGAAAAGAAGTACTTTCTGCGTGGTCTATTTAATATTTAAACTTGTTGACTAGAGACCTACCCACCTCTTATAAGGACTGCAGCATTTTGGAAGATACGTATATTGGAATTTTTTCTTTCATTGTGACTTGGTGTGGGTGCTGATATACGTAATTTCACATAAGAAAAATGGATATATTCGAATATAGGGCAAATCATGTATGTATTGCTGAGGAGGTTTTTTCTGATGTAACAGGAGAAAACCAACAAGATGATAATCAAAAAGTGCTCTTTGCAGAGCTTGAGAAAGAACTAGTGAAAGAAATCCGTACCACATGGGATATATTATCTATGGAAAAATATATGAGTGAAAAAAGAATACCTGAAGGTTTGCGATGGCAGCTCCGCCTAAATTCTGATAATAAGGAAGATCATAAGGAATGGGAGGAACTAATGAACCATTGCAGCTTCAGAGTGATGGAATTCATTCTGAAGATTAGACAGAAGAAACTGAGAGTAATTAGTGGAAATATAGATAGACTACAAGAAAAACTAGTTCAGATCAAAGATAATAAGGAATATATAGAGTTTAGTAAAAAATGTAAAGAGAATTTAATCAAAGTGGAAACGGATATTAAAAAGAAGAAACAAAAGAAATATCAGAAAGTAGGAGAGGATTATAAAAAAGATAGAATATACAAATGGAAATACCAAGGCGATTCAAAAAATCGAAACCAGAGGAAATAGAAATCAAAATGACATCAGGTGTTCCTAGACAAGGTACTAGCACGGCTACTAAGGTTAACATCACTACACCTTCCTATCAAGGAGGGAATGGGGCATATCCAAAGGGAAATACCATGTTTAGGTACCCTCCCCGAGGATATTGGTCCCATGACCCCCTCAGTTTAGACCGGGACACCAAGAGCATTACAGATATGATCAATACAACCAGGGCTATAGGGGTGGTAACTTTAGAGGGTGGGGCACATATGGAAGAACAGTTCAGCATAGGGATAATCCATTCAGATTTAACCACAGAGAGAACTACATCAGACAAGAGGTTAATAATGGGAAAATACCAGAAAAACTAAACCAGAATTGGAACAAAATTTGGATAAAGTGGATACACAAAATTTTCCACATCAAGGGATGAAGGGAATTCAGAGGAAGGAAGAAAATCCATGCACACCCCTAAAAAGAGTTTTTTCAGAGGAAAAAGAGGAGGACACAAACACAAACCAAAAACACAAAAAGATGAAGGAGGACCCATAGGAATTTTTAATCTCAGCAAATATATTTTGACAATGGAGGAAGAAAATGTTTTGAAAAAGGTCTTAAGTTTGCCCCTACTAGGGAATTAATAAATTTGGTGCTTTTTGGACGTTCATAAATACATACGTAAACTAAATATCAAAAAATATTTTTGGGAAAAGAACCAGCAGAAGTTAAAAATGAACAAAATACTAATGGCATATTGCATACCAACTTGAAGAACAAATCCAAATTATTTGTAAAAAATAGAGACAATGATTGTATAGAGGCATTTAAAAGAGGTGTCTTGAAGGAAATAGAAAAATAGAGGAGGCCCCAAAAATTTTAATATCACCAAAACAGAAAAAGAGGCAATCAGAAGTCTAGAAAATAATAAAGACATAATCATAAAACAAGCCGATAAGGGAGGGGGTGGTGGTGATGGATGTAGAAAAATATGAAGCAGAAATGGTAAAACAGCTTAGTGACACCAAGGTCTATGAAAGATTGAAAAGTAACCCTACGAATCTATATCAGAAGGAATTAGAAGTAATTCTGCGGGAAGGTTTTGTAAACGGGATTATTAATAAGAGGGAGCTCGATTATTTACAGATTAAGGACCCGGTAATTCCAGTTATATATCTCCTCCCGAAAATTCATAAGAGCCTTATAGACCCCCGGGAAGGCCCATAGTATCGGGCATCAACTCCCTGACTAGTCATATCACCGAATACATAGATTTTTTCTACAGAAATATGTGAAAACTGCCCCTCCCATTTGAAAGACACGGGAGATGTGATTGAAAAGCTGAAATGTATAGATTCCTACAATGATAAGATGTGGTTAGCGACTGCCGACGTTACATCTCTCTATACCATCATACCAAATGAATTGGGACTGCAGGCAGTGAAAAAAGCCTAGAGAAGGATTCCGACATGAGTTCGCTGCAGGGGGAGTTCATCCTGAGATGTACAGAATTTTGTCTCTCACATAATTATTTTTGGTTTCGGGATGAATTCTTCCTGCAGCGCCTCGGTACCGCGATGGGGCGAAATTCGCACCGAGTTTTGCGAATATCTTCATGGCGGCTTGGGAAGATGAACGAATTAGGCCGATTTTAGGGGTTCCGATAACGGGGGCAAGCTATTAAAGTGGTATAGATTTATAGACGATTGCCTTATTGTTTGGGAAGGTGAAAAGGTGGGCCTGGAAAAACTGATTGATGAACTAAATAGGAATAACTGGAATATAAAATTGACTAGTGAGATTAGCAATATTGCCATTAATTTTCTGGATCTTACCATTTTTGTGGAGAATAACAAGTTGAAAACAAAAACGTTTTTTAAAAAGACTGATGTCAATGGGTATATCAATTTGGATAGTTGCCACTATAAACCGTGGCTATCTAATATACCCAAGGGACAGTTCAAACGCATTTTCCGCAACTGTACAGATGTGGAGGTGTATAGAACACAAAGCAATATTATATTAGACAGGTTCATTGAGAAGGGCTACAATAAAGGCGAATTGGAAAAACAATGTAAAGAGGTAGAAACAAATGTTATGGTTAAAAAGAAAAACACACTTTAGACATTTGCAATAAGGACAATAAATTTCAGTTTGCCTTTTTGACCCAATTTAGTGCCCAAGGACAACTCATAAAAATGCGATCCAAAAAATTGGAGTACATTAAAAATGACCCCGTAATAGGGGATGAACTCCCAAAAAACCTTGTATAATTTTTAAAAAAGCACCAAATTTACATTCCATTTTAGTGAAAAGTGCAATTCCTCCGGTAGATAAAAAAGGAAGAAAAAATCGATTTACCTGGTGCGGCTTCTGCTTGCCATGTAGGAACCGTACAAAAGAAATGAAAAAAGAACGACAAGCTGAGAAAGTCCATTCCAATCCAAGAAAGAAAGATCTGAAAATTAAAGGGGAGATCACTTGTGAGACCTCGGGTGTGATCTACGTGCTGGAGTGTCCGTGTGGCCTCCAGTACGTCGGCCGCACCATGAGGAAGCTAAAGTACGTGTACAAGAGCACATAAATAATATAAAAAAGGAATGGAAACCCATGGGGTACCCCTACATTTTAAACATGTACATAAGATGGACCCGAAGGGGTTAAAATTTACAGGAGTCGCTCATGTCAAAAACATTGGCGAGGAGGAAGTTATGAGAACAAGATAGACCAAACTGAAGTAGAATGGATATATAACATGGGAAGTTTACAACCCAAGGGGTTAAATGTGGATCTGGATTTAAAACCCAGTTTAATTTGAACCTTTTTCCCCTATGTGTTCTGATTAGGTATTCCCATAGGTGTCTGTGGGGACCCCCTGATGTAGCAGTGCCGGAGTGCAGTTCAGATTTGCTAGTGCTGAGCTGTTTGCAATTCTGGCTTAGCAGCGCTGACTTAGTGCATCCTGCGATGTAGCAGAGCCGACGCTGCGCTCGCACCACACTGCAATTGTGGATGTGGTTGCGAGGATGCAGTTCTGGGTTATGTAGGGGTGGATCTGTTGCTCTGGACGCGGTGCCGCACGGGAGATGGTCGGCATTGGTGTGAATGACTGCATAGCGATGCGGGCAGCAACTTTGATACCAGGTGATTACTAATTAATGAAGGGAAGTCAGTGGATATTTTAGGGCGAGGTGAAGGTGAGAGGAGGTAACGCCCCTGACGAAGCCATTTGGAGCGAAACCCGGGTCGGGCAGACGCGATTGTTTTTATTATACGCTGTGATTTTATTTACCAGTTTGTAAGTAGATTAAAATTGGAATTTTATATGCTGTGTTACGGTCTTCACTATGGAAGAAGTTATTTCCACATAGGATGAAGGAAAGCAAGCCGGTGACCTGTGTTTAAACATCTAGATACGCCTGTGTTACAACTAGAGCACGGTGAGTGCAATCCCAGAGTGTCTGCAGGTTTTAACTGGCAATACTTCACTATATGTGGTTCCTTTCAATCTGTACAGATCGATACATAAGAAAGGAAGCAGTGCGAGCTTGATGTCAAAGATCGGTCAAGGAGTATTCCCTTTGGTGTGAGAAAAGAAGTACTTTCTGCGCGGTCCTAGCACTAGGAAGTTTACTCAGAGGAACGCAATGTACCATCTTACTAAATCTGTCAACCAGTACCCAAACCACTGACTTACCCTCAGAAGACGGCAGGTCAGTAATAACATCCATAGAAATACTGGGAATGGGTAGTGGTTGTAACACCCCGGCAGGACGTGCCCTAAGAGTTTTGGATCTGGCACACACTTCACAAGCAGATACGTATGCATTGACGTCTCTTATCAAAGTAGGCCACCAGTATGATCTGGAAGCCAACCACATAAAACAGAATCGTGACACTCACCCAACAACTGGAGCCGAAAATGCGCGGGAACGAATAACTTATCTGAAGGTGTATGCGCAGGTGCCAGATGTTGAGCTGATTCAATATCAGAGGCCAAATTAGAGGATAATGATGCCATGATGATATTGGCTGGAAGGATGGGTTCCAGAGGGGTATCGGAAGACTGAAAGGCAGAAAAACTTCTTGACAAGGCATCGGCCTTTACGTTCTTACTTCCTAGCCTGTAAGTAATGGAAAAATTAAATTGAGTAAAGAGTAATGCCCATCTGGCTTGACGAGGGTTTAGACACTTAGCGGACTCAAGACATAACACATCCTTATGATCAGTAAGAACTGTAATTTTATGTTTTGCCCCCTCCAAAAAAATGTCTCCATTCCTCAAATGCCCACTTAATAGCTAGCAACTCACGGTTCCCAATATCATAATTCCTTTCTGTCGGAGAACATTTTCTGGAGAAAAAGGCACAAGATCTGAGGTTAGAGAAGTTAGAGGGTCCTTGGGACAATACTGCCCCTACTCCATCCTCAGAGGCATCTACCTCCACCATAAAAGGTTCCTCCAGATTTGGTTGAATTACGACTGGGGCACTACTAAAACTTCTTTTAAGATTCTCGAAGGCTTCAATGGCTTCCTCAGACCAACTGACCAGATCTGTCCCTTTCTTGTTAAGATCTGTTAACGGTTTGGCGATAATGGAATTTTTTTTATAAACTTACGATAATAGTTGGAAAACCCCAAAAAGCGCTGTAAGGCTTTAAGGAATGATGGCCTCACCCACTCCTGGATTGCCCGTTCCGTCCCAGCATCCATTTTGAAAGAATAAGAAGTGAGGATATACCCAAGATACAGAATCTCCTGTACTCCAAAAATGCATGTCTCAACTTTAACTCATAATTGGTTTACCCTTAAAATGTCTAGTACTAGTCTTATATGTCTCACATGCAAGTCCAAGGTGGGAGAAAAAAATCAGAATATCATCAAGATAGACGATTAAAAACTTCCCAATGAATTCCCTGAAAATGTCGTTCATGAAATTTTGGAAGATAGCTGGGGCATTACTAAGCCCGAAAGGCATAACTAGGTATTCAAAATGTCCCTCAGGAGTGTTAAATGCCGTCTTCCATTTATCCCCCTCCTTAATTCGGATTAAATTGTAAGCTCCCCTCAAGTCGAGTTTGGAAAACCAGGCAGCTCCTAAAACCTGATTGAAGAGGTCGGGAACTAAAGGGAGGGAATATTGATATTTACCGGTAATCTTATTTAATTCACGGTAATCAATAGAAGGTCTGAGTCCTCCGTCCATTTTTCTTAACAAAAAAGAACCCTGCACCCATTGGAGATACCGAGGGCCTAATGTGCCCCTTGTCCAAACTCTCTTTAATATATTTCCTCATTGAATTTCCTTCGGGACCAGATAGGTTATAAATTCTTCCTTTGGGATATCGGGACCCGGGTACTAATTCAATAGCCCAATCATACGGTCTATGGGGTGAGAATTCTTTCAGCTCCGATGATGAAAACACATCAGCATAATCTCTAATATATGGCGGAAGGGTTTGGGATATAGTATGAACCCCTGCTAAAACGACCGATAAACAGGACTTACACTGAGGACCCCATCTTTCTATCTCACCAGTAGCCCAATCAAGTGTGTCACAGTGTGACACACCCATACCGAAAGAGAGATCTCCGGGGTACAAAACTTGACCATATTACCCGCCAGGGGCGTGGAATCAATGGCTACAATGTTCAATGGGTGAGGAAGGGCTAAAATCGGAATTCCTATTTGGATAGCGAATTTACGGTCAATAAAATTAGATGCTGACCCGGAATCAATAAAGGCGTCACCGAAACCCCTGATTCTCCCCAGAGACACAGTAATAGGAACCAGCAGCTTTTTTCTTACCACCCCAGGGAGTACCTTGTCGGTTGAGCCCTCTGGTTTGGGTGGACCTGAAGAGGTCTTAGGGCACTGTCGGACCCAGTGATCGGAGCCGCCACAGTAGAAGCACACTCCACGATGATGGAGCTGTTCCTTCCTGGTCATGCCCAGCTGCATGGGTTCATCAGAGAAGCCTTCGGATTTTGCTATTACCGGACCCATCCCCATCTTGGGAACCATCTGTGGAACAAGAAGGTGTTCTCGCTGTCGTTCCCTAACCTGTCGGTGTAGCCTAATAGCTAACTTAATGGTTTGTTCTAAGGTTTCGGGGGGTGGATAACACACTAGCATATCCCTGAGGGTGTCAGACAAACCGGATTAAAATTGACTTTTGAGGGCCATTTACGGAATAAGGTACAGTACTCCTCAACCGGACGGTCACCCTGTCTGAGGGATTTCAGCTGGGTCTCTGCTTCCATGGCACGGTCAGGTCATCGGAAGGCAAGGAGAATGCTCAGTCCTAGGGGTCCCCTGTAATAAGGAAATAATGATCCCCACCCTCTGTTGCTCAGATCCAGAGGAATAGGGACGTAAGCGAAAATAAAGCTTACAGCTTTCCTTAAACGCCAAAAAGCTTCTAGGGTCTCCTGAAAATCGGTCAGGAAGCTTAACGTGGGGTTCCATACAGGCAGGTGCCGCTTGGGCAGCGACGGGAGGCGCAGGAAGATCATGAGCAATCTCTTGTGCCTGTAATCTCTCCCCCAATTCTTGAACTATTTGGGCAAGATTCTGCAAGTGATCAGTCAGGCTCTACAAAGGATCCATAGTAAAAAAAACTTTTTAGGCCTGTGATTCTGTCAGGGATCAGAGAGGAAGGAAACAGGGTGCACTCTGACACCACCCTCAACCCCTGTCCCTGCCTACTTATACCACCCGCCCTAAGCGACGGGGCGTAACTGGGCGACGGTCCCTTACTTAATGTAAGTGCACAGAGGAAAGATAAGAAAGGTCAACAAGCCAAAGGTCAGAACCAGGAGAAGCAGGCAGTACAAAAGGAGCGGGAAAATGCAAGGTCAATAGTCAGAGCCGAGGTCAAATCCAGGAGAGCAAATGCGTACAAAGGATGAGACGAAGTCGAGGTCAAAAGGTCAGGAGGTCAATCAGAAAAGGCAGCCGCAGACTAGAATCAAAGGACAATGAAGCACCAATGGAGCAGTATCACAGGCAACCTGTAGCCAGCAGGTTGCCTGTATTTATAGTGGGGAGTGAGGGTCATGTGACGTGGCAAGCGTCACATGACCGACAGACAGACAAGTCGAGCAGCGAGTGCTCAGCTCGGCGCTCAAGGCAGACCTAGAGCCTACTAGGCTGAACACAGATCCTCGCTCCAAAAGCTAAGCAATGGGTCTGTGGCTGATGGGAGACTGAGTGCGCCTTCGGTGCCCCGTTACAGGCATCTCCTCCTGATCGGTAGCATCAAACGATCTCGAGAGAGCAACATCTTTGATAGTCTTCTCTGCTGTGTGGAAATGAAGAACAAAATCAAAACGGGTAAAGAATAAGGACCATCTGGCTTGACAAGGATTTAGTCTTTGTGCAGACTGCAGATAGGTCAGATTCTTGTGGTTGGTGTAGATCACTACAGGTTGAAATGCTCCCTTCAGAAGGTAATGCCATTTTGATGGCCAACAACTCTCGGTCCCCAATCAAGTAGTTGAGCTCAAGAGCAGAGAAGGCCCTGGAGAAAAAAACGCAGGTTACCATCTTACCGGAGGAAGCTTTTTGTGAAAGCACCGCCACAGCAACAAAGGATGCATCCGCCTCAAGAAATAATTGCTTGTTAGCATCAGGGCGATGGAGAATCGGAGCCGCAGAAAAGGCCTGCTTCAAGGCTTGGAAGGCCGATTCCGCCTCAGCTGTCCAATTCTTGGGATTTGCTCCCTCATGGGTCAGGGCGGAGATGGGAACAGTCAAGGACGAGAAGTGCGGCACAAACTGGAGATAGTAGTTGGGGAATCCCAGGAACCGCTGGATTGCTTTTAAACCTGAAGGATGTGGCTACTTTAAGTTTGCTGACAGCTTCTTGGGATCCATCTGCAGGCCAGTATCAGATATTATGTATCCTAGGAATGGAAGAGAAGACTGCTCAAAGGAACATTTCTCAAACTTGGCGTACAGGCAATGTTCTTTTAACCTCTGAAGAACCTGCTTCCGATGAGCAACCAAATCTGGGGAAAAAACAAGGATATCATCTAGGTACATCATAACTCAGGAATAGAGCAGGTTTCTGAAGATATTGTATACAAATTCTTGGAACACTGCAGGGGCATTGCTTAGTCCAAAGAGCAAAGGTGAATGTCGCGAGTGTTGAAGGCGGTCTTCCACTCATCCGCCTGGCGAATCCTGATCAGGTTGTAGTCACATGTAGGTCCAATTTGGAGAATACTTTAGCTCCCCTGAGGCGATCAAACAATTCAGGAATTAGGGGGAGAGGGTATTTTCTTTTTTGCGGTGATCTTATTAAGACCCCTGTAGTCGATGCATAGATGTAGGGAGCCATCTTTCTTCTTCACAAAGAAGAAACCTGCACCATCCGGAGAGGAAGATTTGCAGATAAATGCTCTGTCGAGGTTCTCCTTGAGATATTCAGAGTCTGTGCTGGTGACAGGGGATAGATGCGTCCACGAGGAGACGAGGAACCTGGAACCAAGTTAATAGGGCAATCATACGGCCTGTGAGGAGGTAGCATCTCAGCCTCCTTCATGTCAAAGACATCCTCAAAAGCATGATAGTACTGCCCTGAAGATTGGGCAGTACCCAAGGCGAGGAAGAGAAGAAAGACAGTTACCAAGACAGGACTGTCCCTAATGAAGCACCTGTCCGGACCTCCAGTCAAAAACAGGTTCATGAACACGACTTTAGAGGAGCAGAAATGAAATCTCTTCAGTATGAGGCGCTTCCACCTGTAATTTTACAGGTTCAGTGATGAACTGTATGGACTCAGATAGAGCCCTACCGTCAACTGATGATACAGTCAGAGGACTCTGCAGGCATCGAACAGGCATCTGATGACGATCCACTAGGCCTTGTTGCAGGAAGAAACACCATCTCTGTGAATCGAACATCGCCTAATGACAAGCTTACCGGCAGAGTCAGAGGAAGAGAGGAATTGTCTTCCCCTAGGGTCGCCTCCCCAATAGACCCTAGGCTAGGGAGTTTTCCGGCTTCAGAGTACAGTAACGGAGAAGATATCCAGCACCATCACAATGGAAGCTGTAGCGGAGAGGTGGCATAGTCCACAATATCTCCGCTGGTAGACCGGAACAGCATACAATAATCCAGGTAGCCGGAGAGGCGGTATACTCCACAATATCTCCTCTGGTAGACCGGCACAGCATACAATAATCCAGGTAGCCGGAGAGGCGGTATACTCCACAATACCTCTGCTGGTAGACCGGAACAGCATACAATAATCCAGGTAGCCGGAGAGGCGGTATACTCCACAATATCTCCGCTGGTAGACCGGAACAGCATACAATAATCCAGGTAGCCGGAGAGGCGGTATAGTCCACAATATCTCCGCTGGTAGACCGGAGCAGCATACAATAATCCAGGTAGCCGGAGAGGCGGTATAGTCCACAATATTTCCGCTGGTAGACTGGAACAGCATACAATAATCCCGGTAGCCGTAGAGGCGGTATAGTCCACAATACCTCCGCTGGTAGACCGGAACAGCATACAATAATACAGGTAGCCGTAGAGGCGGTATACTCCACAATATCTCCGCTGGTAGACCGGAACAGCATACAATAATCCAGGTAGCCGTAGAGGCGGTATAGTCCACAATATCTCCGCTGGTAGACTGGAACAGCATACAATAATCCAGGTAGCCGGTAGAGGCGGTATACTCCACAATATCTCCGCTGGTAGACCGGAACAGCATACAATAATCCAGGTAGCCGGAGAGGCGGTATAGTCCACAATATCTCCGCTGGTAGACCGAGACAGCATACAATAATCCAGGTAGCCGGAGAGGCGGTATACTCCACAATACCTCTGCTGGTAGACCGGAACAGCATACAATAATCCAGGTAGCCGGAGAGGCGGTATACTCCACAATACCTCCGCTGGTAGACCGGAACAGCATACAATAATACAGGTAGCCGGAGAGGCGGTATACTCCACAATACCTCTGCTGGTAGACCGGAACAGCATACAATAATCCAGGTAGCCGGAGAGGCGGTATACTCCACAATATCTCCGCTGGTAGACCGGAACAGCATACAATAATCCAGGTAGCG
Organism: Bufotes viridis; assembly: GCA_033119425.1. Lineage (NCBI taxonomy): Eukaryota > Metazoa > Chordata > Amphibia > Anura > Bufonidae > Bufotes > Bufotes viridis. The sequence goes on from CM065591.1 coordinate 510,990,138, forward strand.
TTACAAGGATCCCTTTTTCCCAAGGACCAGACGACACATAGTCTGGGAGTCAACTGAACTTTATTTTCTAGGCATAGCACACAAACCTCTAAACCCCCCAACAGCCTCATTTACATACAATGGGGTAGAAAGAAGGGGGAGGGGAAGAGGCACAGAACAGCCCTGCATTTACCATAGTAAACAGTACAGACTGAGCCGTACAGACAGCCTAACAACGTGGAATAGCAATGTGCTACAACAGGCAATAACATGACAGTAATAGCGAGATATATACAAAGACATTCTGGAAGTGGCTAGGTTTACCACAGAAGCAAAGTCCTCTTGTGTGACGGTGATCACGTTCTTGTTCAGTTAGTATGAGTTGGTCAACCTGCATGGGTTCTGGCACAGCGGCAGACGTGGAAGGCTGAGTGACTGAAGACCACTGGAAAGAAGTGAGACTCAGATTTCTACTCATACGTATTAACGTCACTTACATTTCAAAATTCATCTAAACCCTTTTTAAAACCATCCACTGTTCCTGCTGTGACCACGTCCTGAGGTATCTACTCCACAGATTCACAGCTCTTACAGTAAAGAATCCTTGTATAAACCATCCCCTGTTCCTGCTGTGACCACGTCCTGAGGTTACTTCTCCACAGATTCACAGCTCTTACAGTAAAGAATCCTTGTATAAACCCATTCCCTGTTCCTGCTGTGACCACGTCCTGAGGTTACTTCTCCACAGATTCACAGCTCTTACAGTAAAGAATCCATGTATAAACCGTCCCCTGTTCCTTCTGTGACCACGTCCTGAGGTGACTGCTCCACAGATTCACAGCTCTTACAGTAAAGAATCCATGTATAAACCGTCCCCTGTTACTGCTGTGGCCACGTCCTGAGGTGTCTATTCCACAGATTCACAGCTCTTACAGTAAAGAATCCTTGTATAAACTGTCCCCTGTTCCTTCTGTGACCTCGTCCTCAGGTGTCTATTCCACAGATTCACAGCTCTTACAGTAAAGAAAGTTTGACGCTTTTGGAGACTGAGCTTTTTCTTCCCCAGTCGGAGGCAGCGCCCCCTTGTCTTTTGAGGGCAGTTTACACGGAAATGCTTTTCCCCATATTTAGTCTTTTCTCAAGACTAAATCTATGTAATTCTTTTAATCTTTCCTCATAGCTCAGACCCTCCGGGCCCCTCATCAGTTTAGTCGCTCTCCTCTGTACTCTCTCCAGCTCCAGGGCGTCCTTTCTATGGACTGGTGCCCAGAACTGAACTGCATATTCCAGATGAGGCCGCACCAACGCTTTGTAAAGTGGTAATATCACATCCCTGCCCCACGAGTCCATGCCTCATTTCATACATGACAATATCCTGGTGGCCTTAGAAGCAGCTGATTGACATTGTGCTGTTATTTAATCTACCATCTACAAGGACACCCAAATCCTTCTCCTCTCGTGACTCTCCAGTGTTACTCCCTCTAGGACATATGATGTATGTAGTTTATTAGTATCTGATCCTTCTCTACAAGTGACTCTCCAGTGTTACTCCCTCTAGGACATATCATGTATGTAGATTATTAGTACCTGATAAATCTCTACAAGTGACTCTAGTGTTACTCCTCCTAGGACATATGATGTATGCAGATTATTAGTACCTGATAAATCTCTACAAGTGACTCTCCAGTGTTACTTCTCCTAGGAAATATGATGTATGTAGATTATTAGTACCTGATCCTTCTCTACAATTGACTCTCCAGTGTTACTCCTCCTAGGACATATGATGTATGTAGATTATTAGTACCCGATCCTTCTCTATAAGTGACTCTCCAGTGTTACTCCTCCTAGGACATATGATGTATGTAGATTATTAGTACCTGATCCTTCTCTACAAGTGACTCTCCAGTGTTACTTCCCCTAGGACATATGATGAATGTAGATTATTAGTACCTGATCCTTTTCTACAAGTGACTCTCCAGTGTTACTCCTCCTAGGACACATGATGTATGTAGATTATTAGTATCTGATACTTCTCTACAAGTGACTCTCCAGTGTTACTCCTCCTAGGACATATGATGTATGTAGATTAATAGTACCTGATCCTTCTCTACAATTGACTCTCCAGTGTTACTCCTCCTAGGACATATGATGTATGTAGATTATTAGTACCCGATCCTTCTCTATAAGTGACTCTCCAGTGTTACTCCTCCTAGGACATATGATGTATGTAGATTATTAGTACCTGATCCTTCTCTTCAAGTGACTCTCCAGTGTTACTTCCCCTAGGACATATGATGAATGTAGATTATTAGTACCTGATCCTTTTCTACAAGTGACTCTCCAGTGTTACTCCTCCTAGGACATATGATGTATGTAGATTATTAGTACCTGATCCTTCTCTACAAGTGACTCTCCAGTGTTTCTCCCCCTAGGACATATGATGTATGTAGATTATTAGTACCTGATCCTTCTCTACAAGTGACTCTCCCATTGTTACTCCTCCTAGGACATATGATGTATGCAGATTATTAGTAACTGATCCTTCTCTACAAGTAACTCTCCAGTGTTTCTCCTCCTAGGACATATGATGTATGTAGATTATTAGTACCTAATCCTTCTCTACAAGTGACTCTCCAGTGTAACTCCCCCTAGGACATATGATGTATGTAGATTATTACTACCTGATCCTTCTCTACAAGTGACTCTCCCATTGTTACTCCTCCTAGGACATATGATGTATGTAGATTATTAGTATCTGATCCTTCTCTACAAGTGACTCTCCCATTGTTACTCCTCCTAGGACATATGATGTATGCAGATTATTAGTAACTGATCCTTCTCTACAAGTAACTCTCCAGTGTTTCTCCTCCTAGGACATATGATGTATGTAGATTATTAGTACCCAATCCTTCTCTACAAGTGACTCTCCAGTGTAACTCCCCCTAGGACATATGATGTATGTAGATTATTACTACCTGATCCTTCTCTACAAGTGACTCTCCCATTGTTACTCCTCCTAGGACATATGATGTATGTAGATTATTAGTACCTGATCATTCTCTACAAGTGACTCTCCAGTGTTACTCCCCCTAGGACATATGATGTATGTAGATTATTAGTACCTGATCCTTCTCTACAAGTGATTCTCCAGTGTTACTCCTCCTAGGACATATGATGTATGTAGATTATTAGTACCGGATCCTTCTCTACAAGTGACTCTCCAGTGTTACTCTCCCTAGGACATATGATGTATGTAGATTATTAGTACCTGATCCTTCTCTACAAGTGACTCTCCAGTGTTACTCCTCCTAGGGCATATGATGTATGTAGATTATTAGTATCTGATCCTTCTCTACAAGTGACTTTCCAGTGTTACTCCTCCTAGGACATATGATGTATGTAGATTATTAGTATCTGATCCTTCTCTACAAGTGACTCTCCAGTGTTACTCCTCCTAGGACATATGATGTATGTAGATTATTAGTACCTGATCCTTCTCTACAAGTGACTCTCCAGTGTTACTCCTCCTAGGACATATGATGTATGTAGATTATTAGTAACTGATCCTTCTCTACAAGTGACTCTCCAGTGTTACTCCTCCTAGGACAAATGATGTACGTATATTATTATTATCTGATCCTTCTCTACAAGTGACTTTCCAGTGTTACTCCTCCTAGGACATATGATGTATGTAGATTATTAGTACCTGATCCTTCTCTACAAGTGACTCTCCAGTGTTACTCCTCCTAGGACAAATGATGTACGTATATTATTATTATCTGATCCTTCTCTACAAGTGACTCTCCAGTGTTACTCCTCCTAAGACATATGATGCACAGAAATTATTACTACCCAGATTCATAACTTTACATTTATCCACATTGAACCTCATTTGCCAGGTTGATGCCCAATCACTCAAGTGTCCAAGTCAGCTTGTAGTATATAGACATCTTTCATAGACTGCACAGTACTACACAGCTTAGTGCCATCTGTAAAAACAGAAATGGTGCTATTAATCCCACCCTCTATACCATTAACAAACAAATAATAGAGGAACCAGCACTGAACCTTGGGGTCACCACTTATAACCCGGGACCATACTGAATAGAAATCATTGACCGCAACTCTCTGCACACGGTCCTTCGGCCAGTTGTCAATCCAATTACAGACTATACTTTCCGAGCCTATAGACCGTACTTTACCCGTTAAACGTCTATGAGTGACAGGATCAAATGTACAGCAAAATCCAGAAACACTACATCTACAGCTGACCCTTTATTCATGCTTCTACTCACCTCACTACATCCACAGCTGCCCCTCTGTCCAGGCTTCTACTTACCTCACTACATCCACAGCCGCCCCTCTGTCCAGGCTTCTACTCGCCTCACTACATCAACAGCCGCCTCTCTGTCCAGGCTTCTACTCACCTCTCTACATCCACAGCCACCCCTCTGTCCAGACTTCTACTTACCTCACTACATCCACAGCCGCCCCTCTGTCCAGGCTTCTACTCGCCTCACTACATCCACAGCCGCCCGCTGTCCAGGCATCTAATCACCTCACTGCATCTACAGCCGCCCCTCTGTCCAGGCTTCTACTCGCCTCACTACATCCACAGCCGCCCCTCTGTCCAGGCTTCTACCCACCTCACTACATCCACAGCCGCCCCTCTGTCTAGGCTTCTACCCACCTCACTACATCCACAGCCGCCCCTCTGTCCAGGCTTCTACCCACCTCACTACATCCACAGCCGCCCGCTGTCCAGGAATCTAATCACCGCACTGCATCTACAGCCGCCCCTCTGTCCAGGCTTCTACTCGCCTCACTACATCCACAGCCGCCCCTCTGTCCAGGCTTCTACTCACCTCACTACATCCACAGCCGCCCCTCTGTCAAGGGTTCTACTCACCTCACTACATCCACAGCCACCCCTCTGTCCAGTCTTCTACTCGCCTCACTACATCCACAGCCTTCCCGCTGTCCAGGCTTCTACTCACCTTACTACATGCACAGCCGCACCTCTGTCCAGGCTTCTACTCACCTCACTACATCCACAGACGCCCCTCTGTCCAGGCCTCTACTCACCTCACTACATCCACAGCCGCCACTCTGTCCAGGCCTCTACTCACCTCACTACATCCACAGCCGCCACTCTGTCCAGGCCTCTACTCACCTCACTACATCCACAACCGCCCCTCTGTCCAGGCTACTACTCGCCTCACTACATCCACAGCCGCCCCTCTGTCCAGGCTTCTACTTACCTCACTACATCCACAGCCGTCCCTCTGTCCAGGCTTCTACTTACCTCACTACATCCAGAGCCGCCCCTCTGTCCAGGCTTATACCCACCTCACTACATCCACAGCCTCCCCTCTGTCCAGGCTTCTACTCGCCTCACTACATCCACAGCCTCCCCGCTGTCCAGGCTTCTACTCACCTCACTACATGCACAGCCGCACCTCTGTCCAGGCTTCTACTTACCTCACTACATCCACAGCCGTCTGTCTGTCCAGACTTCTACTTACCTCACTACATCCACAGCCGCCCCTCTGTCCAGACAACTACTTACCTCACTACATCCACAGCCGCTCCTCTGTCCAGGCTTCTACTCACCTCACTATATCCACAGCCGCACCTCTGTTCAGGCGTCTACTTACCTCACTATATCCACAGCTGCCCCTCTGTCCAGGCTTCTACTTACCTCACTACATCCACTGCCGTCCCTCTGTCCAGGCTTTTACTTACCTCCCTACATCCACAGCACCCGTCTGTCCATGCTTCTACTTACCTCACTACATCCACAGCTGCCCCTCTGTCCAGACTACTACTCACCTCACTACATCCACAGCCGCCCCTCTGTCCAGACTACTACTCACCTCACTATATCCACAGCTGCCCCTCTGTCCAGGCTTCTACTTACCTCACTACATCCACAGCCACCCCTCTGTCCAGACTACTACTCACCTCACTACATCCACAGCTGCCCCTCTGTCCAGACTACTACTCCCCTCACTATATCCACAGCTGCCCCTCTGTCCAGGCTACTACCCACCTCACTACATCCACAGCCGCCCCTCTGTCCAGAATACTACTCCCCTCACTATATCCACAGCCACCCCTCTGTCCAGGCTTATACCCACCTCACTACATCCACAGCCTCCCCTCTGTACAGGCTTCTACTCGCCTCACTACATCCACAGCTGCCCCTCTGTCCAGACTACTACTCACCTCACTACATCCACAGCTGCCCCTCTGTCCAGGCTACTACTCACCTCACTACATCCACAGCCGCCCCTCTGTCCAGGCTTCTACTTACCTCACTACATCCACAGCCGCCCCTCTGTCCAGACTACTACTTACCTCACTACATCCACAGCCGCCCTCTGTCCAGGCTACTACTTACCTCACTACATCCACAGCCGCCCCTCTGTCCAGGCTTCTACTTACCTCACTACATCCACAGCCGCCCCTCTGTCCAGGCTTCTACTCACCTCACTACATCCACAGCCGCCCCTCTGTCCAGGCTTCTACTTACCTCACTACATCCACAGCCGCCCCTCTGTCCAGACTACTACTTACCTCACTACATCCACAGCCGCCCCTCTGTCCAGGCTACTACTTACCTCACTACATCCACAGCCGCCCCTCTGTCCAGGCTACTACTCACCTCACTACATCCACAGCCGCCCCTCTGTCCAGACTACTACTCCCCTCACTACATCCACAGCCTCCCCTCTGTCCAGGCATCTACTCACCTCACTACATGCACAGCCGCACCTCTGTCCAGGCTTCTACTTACCTCACTACATCCACTGCCGTCCCTCTGTCCAGGCTTTTACTTACCTCCCTACATCAACAGCCACACCTCTGTCCATGCTTCTACTTACCTCACTACATCCACAGCCGCCCCTCTGTCCCGACTACTACTCCCCTCACTATATCCACAGCTGCCCCCCTGTCCAGGCTTCTACTCACCTCACTACATCCACAGCCACCCCTCTGTCCAGAATACTACTCCCCTCACTATATTCACAGCCACCCCTCTGTCCAGGCTTATACCCACCTCACTACATCCACAGCCGCCCCTCTGTACAGGCTTCTACTCACCTCACTACATCCACAGCTGCCCCTCTGTCCAGACTACTACTCACCTTACTATATCCACAGCTGCCCCACTGTCCAGGCTACTACTCACCTCACTACATCCACAGCAGCCCCTCTGTCCAGGCTTTTACTTACCTCACTGCATCCACAGCCGCCCCTTGTCCAAAATACTACTTACCTCACTACATCCTCAGCCGCCCCTCTGTCCAGACTACTACTTACCTCACTACATCCACAGCCGCCCCTCTGTCCAGACTACTACTCCCCTCACTACATCCACAGCCGCCCCTCTGTCCAGACTACTACTACGCTCACTACATCCACAGCCGCCCCTCTGTCCAGGCTTCTACTCACCTCACTACATCCACAGCCACCCCTCTCTCCAGGCTTTTACTTACCTTACTATATTCACAGCTGCCCCTCTGTCCAGGCTTCTACTTACCTCACTATATCCACAGACTCTTCTCTATACAGACTTCTACTTACCTCACTACCTCCACAGCCGCCTCTCTGTCCAGGCTATATCCACAGCCACCCCTCTGTCCAGATTTCTACTTACCTCACTACATCCACAGCCGCTCCTCTGTCCATACTTCCACTCACCTCACTACATCCACAGCCGTCCCTCTGTCCAGGCTTCTACTTACCTCACTATATCCACAGCCGCCCCTCTGTCCAGGCTTCTACTTACCTCACTACATGTACAGCAGCCCCTCTGTCCAGGCTTCTACTTACCTCACTATATCCACAGCCGCCCCTCTGTCCAGGTTTCTACTTACCTCACTACATGTACAGCAGCCCCTCTATCCAGACTACTACTTACCTTACTACATCCACAGCCACCCCTCTGTCCAGACTTCTACTCACCTCACTACATCCACAGCCGCTCCTCTGTCCAGGCTTCTACTTACCTCACTATATCCACAGCCGCCCCTCTGTCCAGGCTTCTACTTACCTCACTATATCCACAGCCGCCCCTCTGTCCAGGCTTCTACTTACCTCACTATATCCACAGCTGCCCCTCAGCACAAAGAAGTCTTTCCTAGCTTTGTCTCTAGCGCCTGTCACGTCTCTCCCTGCACTAAGTACACTGGAAAATGGTTGAACCTAAGATGGCTGATGCTATTTATAAGGCTATGACATCACAGGGCCTGCTGGCTGCTGATTGACTGCATGCCTGGTATTGTCGGTGATCCCTCGTTCCCAGAGTTCCTTGCTCCATGTCCTAACATGTGCAGCAGACATTTTAGGAAAAAATGTGATTTGTTACCACGAAGCGTGAAGAAATTCGGCTTTGGTGCGAATCGTATTTTTCCTGAAATTCGGATCTATTTCCACCACATCAACTTCGATTCGTTCATTTCTAATCCTCACCATCCGCACCCACAATAGCCTCTTTCACACTTGTCGTCAGATCACTCCTCACATACAGGCACAGGCCACATCCTTTTCTATTGACCCTGTCTTTCCTAAATAGTGTAAAACCCTGAATATTAACATCCCAGTCATGTGAAGAGTCCAGCCATGTCTCAGCCACACCAACTACGTCTAAGTGTTCTTCTAGTACCACCGCCTCCAGCTCCCCCATTTTTCTAGCTAGATTTCTGGCATTTGTAAAATACATTTTAAATTATGAATAAAGTGTAATAGCAGGCACGCTCTCATCTAGAGTCACGTATTCATTATTGAAATTAAAATGTGATATAGCATAAGTCATAAGAAAAACAGAAAACTGAGTACAGCTGTATATAAAATAAAATATAAAATATAAATATAAGTATCACTGGACGGATACTCCTTTAGCACAATCTGGTACAAGATAGTTAAAAGGAAGGGAGAAAACAAGGAAGAAATTGGTTACATTGTTATTAAACATCTACATGTAGGGTTGAGCGAACTTGTATATTAAGTTCGGCGACCAAAGTTTGGGTTATCGAAGAATCAGTTATGGATTTCGCTACCACGGACCATAACGGAATTTGGAATCCATAAGGGGATTCTTCAATGAACCCGAACGCTGAACTTAAAAAACAAGTTTGCGCAACCGTCTTTCACTGCTCTACTTCCTTCTTCTCCTACACACAGAGCACAGGAGCTCCGCCCCTCATGTCACACGTACAATCAATCGATATGGAACCGCACTCGCCAGATCTTATGGTCCACCGGAATGCAGCAGCCAACCTGGAGCCCCAGATCCGTACAGGCTCCTATGCAGACGATTCAGGAAGAGATGATGGAGGCAGCATGTCTGGTGGAAAAATCCCTTTATTGGGAACTGCTCACATGAAATACGTGAATATAAAAGTTGCTAGGTTTCGGCTATCACCCAGCCTTCGTCAAGCACAATGTGAATTATACATACACGTGTTTATAAAGTGAAGACTCCGCCTCCACATGGAGATGTGTCCAATCATTGTTTCTCATTCACATACAGGGTTAACATCACACATCCAGTCCGTGTCCCGCTCAGCAGCTGCTTTATATAAGACCTAAGGTCGATCATACATAGTGTTCTCACCCGATCAGATATAAATGTAGAGGGAAAATACGGTGTCATGACGCACACTCATCCGCGCGTCCGGTAATCAGCAGTGCGCCTGTCAGAGAAGGGAGAGGGAGGGTTGCGACCACGTGATCACAATGATCACATGATCACACATAGCAACGCGTCCTGCATCCAAGGGGCGTGAGAGAGAGGCAACACCCATACACAAATGGTCAATCACATGATCACGGACATAGCAACGCTTCCTGCATCCAAGGGGCGTGACAGAGAGAGGCAACACCCATACACAAATGGTCAATCACATGATCACGGACATAGCAACGCGTCCTGCATCCAAGGGGCGTGAGAGAGAGGCAACACCCATACACAAATGGTCAATCACATGATCACGGACATACTCGTCCTTGTGATCATGTGACTTAAACAGCATAGTGCAGTGTTTAAAAGCGTTAAATAAATCGCAGGGTTGTCTAAGCTCTCAGTCATCTGCCCCTATATATAATATGGGGCCAAACAGCCCCACAATCATGAAAAAACAAAAGTGTCAGCATATATGGACCTCATCACCATAAGCTTCTGTTCACACTAATGCATCCTGGAATCGCATCGCTGAAAAGGTAAATTAAACCCCATCTCAGATTATCGCATCTAGAGAGAGCATCATGGGACCGCGGCCCCCACAACCTAAAGTGCTGACTGTGCGAGTGATAATGTACCCCACCCCCGATCCGTACAAAACATGATAATAATGCATAAAAACACATCCCTGAGAACAATCAGCCGATTACATCATAAATGAATGATATCGCCCCCGCACTGAATTCAATGTTAAGCCCATGTGTTAAGCCCATTTCTTTCTTAGGAGACGTTCCTGATCCCCCCCTCGGCTCACGCTACCCACTGAGTCACTTATCCGAAAGCGTGCCCGCGCTCCACCAAATGTCTGGCCACTGGTTTGTCAGTGAGACCCCTCCTTATGTTGCTCTTGTGTGAATTCATTCGCTCACGTGCCTTTGTGGTGGTCTCCCCAATGTAGATGAGTCCACAGGGGCAGGTGATCATGTGGACAACGTCACGTGATCTGCACGTAAAAAACTCTTTCATTTTGTGGGCTCTGCCACTGTAGGAATGAGAAAACGTATCACCCTTCATCATGTTCCCACAGTTACAGCAACCAAGGCGAGGGTAACGCCCCATCTTTCTTGGTGCCAAATACGTCTGTCCATCCCCACGGGGCTCAGTGATCTCACTTCTCACCAGTTTGTCACGTAAATTGGTCCCCCTCTTGTAAGCCATCATTGGGAAACTCTCAAACTCAGGTATCGAGGGCAACCCTTTTTGTAGAATGTGCCACTCTTTGCGTATAATCTGTGAGATTATTTCCACTGAGGGCACCATAGGTGGAAACAAAGGGAATTCTCCGATTTTCTGTCCTCCTTACTTTACCGTGAAGCGTGTATTCCCGGTCAACCAGCACCACCCTTTGTTTAGTCTTCTCCACTAGTCTATGTGGGTAACCCCTATTGAGGAATTTATGACCCATCTCATCTACTCTTTTCTCAAACTGGTCCTCACCCGATACCCCCCTTCTTACCCTTAACCACTGACTCCCCGGGATGGACTCCACCATCCGGCGCGGGTGGTTGCTGTCATATCTCAGCAGATTGTTTCTGTCTGTGGGCTCATGATAAATGTCTGTAGAGATAGTTCCATTACTAATGCGTACCATTACAATTCAGTGGGAGATACTGTGACTGTAAATACAAGACCCGCGACCATCTTATTCAAATGTTGATGGAACAGGTGCAGTTCCTCTGAGGAACCACCCCAGACAAGAAAAATGTCGTCGATGTAGCGCCACCAGCACCGGGCCCCCCTAAACAAGGACGACCTATAAATGAATCTGTCCTCCACCTCCACCATGAAGATATTAGCATACGTAGGTGCCACGTTCGAGCCCATGGCCACACCACGTTGCTGTTGGTAGAAGGTGTCCCCAAAGCGGAAATAATTCGGCTTCAGGACCACCTCCAGAGCTGGAGGACAAACCCACGGCCTCCCAGGGAGAGCCCAGTGCCGGCCAGAGCCACATCGACGACATTCAATCCAAAAGCATGTTCAATAGACGTGTACAGTGAGACCACGTCGAAGCTGACCAGAAGAGCATCGTCCGGCAAACTCAGATCCCTGAGTTTAAGCCAAAAATGACTGGTATCCCTAATGTAGGAGGAGGCGCTGGTGGCATGGACACGCAAAATCCTATCCAGGAATACAGCAATATTGCTGAATACCGAACCTCGGCCTGGAGGGTCAATGAGGCTTTTATGAATCTTGGGAAGTACATAGAGGAGAGGATTGACCAGTTGTGTATGGGTGTTGCCTCTCTCTCACGCCCCTTGGATGCAGGACGCGTTGCTATGTGTGATCATGTGATCATTGTGATCACGTGGTCGCGACCCTCCCTCTCCCTTCTCTGACAGGCGCACTGGTGATTACCGGACGTGCGGATGAGTGCGCATCATGACACCGTATTTCCCTCTACATTTATATCTGATCAAGTGAGAACGCTCTGTATGATCGACCTTAGGTTTTATATAAAGCAGCTGCTGAGCGGGACACGGATTGGATGTGTGATGTTAACCCTGCATGTGAATGATTACCAATGATTGGACACATCTCCATGTGGAGGCGGAGTCCTCACTTTATAGACACTTGTATGTATAATTCACATTGTGCTTGACGAAGGCTGTGTGATAGCCGAAACCTAGCAACTTTTTATATTTATGTATTTCATGTGAGCAGTTCCCAATAAAGGGATTTTTCCACCGGACATGCTGCCTCCATCATCTCTTCCTGAACCCTCATGTCACATGATCATCATACCAGGCCCTTTACCACCTCTTATCCAATCCAGTGCTGAGCCACGCCCCCTGCACTGATCACATGACGGTGACGTCACCCCAGGTCCTTAGTGTTGTCCAAGGTTCGGGTTCATCGAAGAATCCCCTTATGGATTTAAAATTCCATTATGGTCCGTGGTAGCGGAATCCATACCGGGATTCTTCGATAACCCAACGCCGAACTTTGGACGCCGAACTTAAAATACAAGTTCACTCAACCGTATCTACATGTGCTAAGGATTTTACTTGGACTGGGATGGCTTTGACATAATATCGGCGCACGTACCTGTGTGTAAAATTTCAACCAATTATGAGATCAGAACCGGACTGGTTCATTTATTGTGTTTTTCTTCCTTGTTTTCTCCCTTCCTTTTAACTATCTCGCACCAGATCGCACTAAAAGAGTATCCAGCGATACCTAAATTTATTCTATATACAGCTGTAATAAGTTTTATGTTTTTCTTATCACATTTTAAATAATAACTACGTGACTCTAGAGAGTGTTTGTGTTTATTCTGACTGGGTGAGTTATTGCACCTCTACCATTTAATCTCCCGGTTGAGCCGCCTAAGATCAATATTTTTGTACTAGGAATAACATTTTAAATTAATATTACCTGGAAAGTGAATATCTGGGATTTTTGGTTACCTTGGTTGATGTTTGTATTAGAGATGAGCGAATTTTTCTGAAATTAAATTCGGCCGGTTCAATCCGAATTTATTCGTGGCGAATCGCATTAAAAAGTCGTCTATTTCCTGGCTGCAGAGAGCCTTTATAGGGTGTATAACACTGTGCCGTGCAGTAACACACATAGGGAGTCTGCTGTGGTAGTGAAATAATACTGTGAGTCCGTATGACATATAGATGACAGGCGTCGCTCTTAGAAGTCACTGCACACTTCACTTATTTGGGCAGTCACAGGGCCAAAACTGACCAAATAACTCAGGTATGAACTCAGCCTTACAGGTCAATGTTAGCACCAGGCGTTGAGTTATTATGAGGGCACACAACATTTACACCGTTATACAAGCCGTACACTGACTACTGTACATTATATCAGAGCTTCAGATCTTCAGTGTTGTCCCATGAAAATACAGAATAAAAATTTATAAAAATGTGAGGGTGTACTCACTTTTGTGAAATACATATAAATATATACACTATATATACTACAGAGGACAGTATACTATATATATATACTACAGAGGACAGTATACTGTATATATATATATATACTACAGAGGACAGTATACTGTATATATACTACAGAGGACAGTATACTGTATATATACTACAGAGGACAGTATACTGTATACACACTACAGAGGACAGTATACTGTATATATACTACAGAGGACAGTATACTGTATATATACTACAGAGGACAGTATACTGTATATATACTACAGAGGACAGTATACTATATATATATATACTACAGAGGACAGTATACTGTATATACTACAGAGGACAGTATACTGTATATACTACAGAGGACAATATACTGTATATATACTACAGAGGACAGTATACTGTATATATACTACAGAGGACAGTATACTATATATATATACTACAGAGGACAGTATACTGTATATATATACTACAGGGGACAGTATTCTGTATATATATACTACAGAGGACAGTATACTGCAAATATACTACAGAGGACAGTATACTGTATATATACACTACAGAGGACAGTATACTGTATATATACACACTACAGAGGACAGTATACTATATATATATACTACAGAGGACAGTATACTGTATATATATACTACTGTGATGGACTGAACCATCACTGGGGCTGCTGGAGAAGACTGAGAGCTAGCCTCCTTCCTACGGACTATGGACCCAGAACCTCTTGGGGGTTACAAGGAACAGTGAGCCCTGATTTATGAGTGGACTTTATAGGCCTTATCGTTCCTGTTGTCCATTGAAGGTGCAGGGGTGAACCCAGCAATACATGAAGGGTTAACTCTGCACTGAGGCTCCCAGGAAAGGTGTTGGTTCATTTGTCCCTTTCTTCTGTTGTGCTAGTGATGGGATTAAGTAGCTGACTCTGGGGTAGAGGAGTGGATCACCCTCTGATACACTCAGGAGATAATCCCATCACATGTGTCTCCTCTCTTCCTATTCTTCAATTATGTTTGATTGCGTTATAATGTTAGACCACCAGAACTGTGTATGTATATTAGGTTAGTCCATTGTCTGAGTTAACTGTATCCCAGGCAGAGGGGGTGTGCCCCTGGTCTGTGGAATGGTATAAATTGTGAGTGCTGGCTGTCATTAAGGTGTCCAGATCTACCCTTCATGAAGTCTGGGCTCATGTTTGGGGGATTGGAGAACTACACTCTGGGGATTGCTATATTCCTTATACTCTCCAGAGTATATTCCCTAGCTCTTGTGAGAGCTGTTCTTGTTCCTGTTTCGCTCTCTGGACTAAGGAGAGGTACAGCGAAAACCCAAACTAAGCTGAGGCGGTTCGTGGGGTTTGAGGTGGTTCTGGTGTCGAGTGCAGTGCTGATGGTCCTTGGCGAGCACTAGGCGCATCGGTCGACAGAGGCACCCAGCCGGGGTGGCAGGCGTTCCGTCACAACTACAGAGGACAGTATACTGTATATATACTACAGAGGACAGTATACTTTATATATACTACAGAGCACAGTATACTGTATATATACTACAGAGCACAGTATACTGTATATATACTACAGAGGACAGTATACTGTATATATACTACAGAGGACAGTATACTATATATATATACTACAGAGGACAGTATACTGTATATATACTACAGAGGACAGTATACTGTATATATACTACAGAGGACAGTATACTGTATATATACTACAGAGGACAGTATACTATATATATACTACAGAGGACAGTATACTGTTTATACTACAGAGGACAGTATACTGTATATACACTACAGAGGACAGTATACTGTATATATACTACAGAGGACAGTATACTGTATATACTACAGAGGACAGAATACTGTATATACTACAGAGGACAGTGTACTGTATATATACTACAGAGGACAGTATACTATATATATATACTACAGAGGACAGTATACTGTATATATACTACAGAGGACAGTATACTGTATATACACTACAGAGGACAGTATACTGTATATATACTACAGAGGACAGTATACTGTATATATATATACTACAGAGGACAGTATACTGTATATATACTACAGAGGACAGTGTACTGTATATACACTACAGAGGACAGTACACTGTATATATATACTACAGAGGACAGTATACTGTATATATATACTACAGAGGACAGTATATTGTATATACACTACAGAGGACAGTATACTGTATATATACTACAGAGGACAGTAAACTGTATATATACTACAGAGGACAGTATACTGTATATATACTACAGAGGACAGTATACTGTATATATACTACAGAGGACAGTATACTGTATATATATACTACAGAGGATAGTATACTGTATATATACTACAGAGGACAGTATACTGTATATACACTACAGAGGACAGGATACTGTATATATATACTACAGAGGACAGTATACTGTATATATACTACAGAGGACAATATACTGTATATAATCTACAGAGGACAATATACTGTATATATACTACAGAGCACAGTATACTGTGTATATATACTACAGAGGACAGTATACTGTATATATACTACAGAGGACAGTATACTGTATATATACACTAGAGAGGACAGTATACTGTATATATACTACAGAAGACAGTATACTGTACATATAAACTACAGAGGCCAGTATACTGTATATACTACAGAGGACTGTATATACTACAGAGGACAGTATACTGTATATATATACTACAGAGGACAGTATACTGTATATATACTACAGAGGACAGTATACTGTATATACTACAGAGGAAAGTATACTGTATATATACTACAGAGGACAGTATACTGTATATATATACACTACAGAGGACAGTATACTGTATATATACTACAGAGGACAGTATACTGTATATATACTACAGAGGACAGTATACTGTATATATACTACAGAGGACAGTATACTGTATATATACTACAGAGGACAGTATACTGTATATATACTACAGAGGACAGTATACTGTATATATACTACAGAGGACAGTATACTGTATATATAACTACAGAGGACAGTATACTGTAATATATACTACAGATGACAGTATACTGTATATATACTACAGAGGACAGTATACTGTATATATACTACAGAGGACAGTATACTGTATATATACTACAGAGGACAGTATACTGTATATATACTACAGAGGACAGTATACTGTATATATACTACAGAGGACAGTATACTGTATATATACTACAGAGGACAGTATACTGTATATATACTACAGAGGACAGTATACTGTATATATATACTACAGAGGACAGTATACTGTATATATACTACAGAGGACAGTATACTGTATATATACTACAGAGGACAGTATACTGTATATATATACTACAGAGGACAGTATACTGTATATATACTACAGAGGACAGTATACTGTATATATACTACAGAGGACAGTATATTGTATATATACTACAGAGGACAGTATACTGTATATATACTACAGAGGACAGTATACTGTATATATACTACAGAGGACAGTATACTGTAATATATACTACAGAGGACAGTATACTGTATATATACTACAGAGGACAGTATACTGTATATATATACTACAGAGGACAGTATACTGTATATATACTACAGAGGACAGTATACTGTATATATACTACAGAGGACAGTATACTGTATATATACACTACAGAGGACAGTATACTGTATATATATACTACAGAGGACAGTATACTGTATATATACTACAGAGGACAGTATACTGTATATATACTACAGAGGACAGTATACTGTATATATACACTACAGAGGACAGTATACTGTATATATACTACAGAGGACAGTATACTGTATATATACACTACAGAGGACAGTATACTGTATATATACTACAGAGGACAGTATACTGTATATATACTACAGAGGACAGTATACTGTATATATATATATATAACACAGAGGACAGTATACTGTATATATGCTACAGAGGACAGTATACTGTATATACACTACAGAGGACAGTATACTGTATATATACTACAGAGGACAGTATACTGTATATATACACTACAGAGGACAGTATACTGTATATATACTACAGAGGACAGTATACTGTACATATATACTACAGAGGACAGTATACTGTATATATACTACAGAGGACAGTATACTGTATATATACTACAGAGGACAGCATACTGTATATATACTACAGAGGACAGTATACGTGTATATATACTACAGAGGACAGTATACTGTATATATACACTACAGAGGACAGTATACTGTATATATATCACTACAGAGGACAGTATACTGTATATACACTACAGAGGACAGTATACTGTATATATATACTACAGAGGACAGTATACTGTATGTATATACTACAGAGGACAGTATACTGTATATATACTACAGAGGACAGTATACTGTATATATACTACAGAGGACAGTATACTGTATATATACTACAGAGGACAGTATACTGTATATATATACTACAGATGACAGTATACTGTATATATATACTACAGAGGACAGTATACTGTATATATATACTACAGAGGACAGTATACTGTATATATATACTACAGATGACAGTATACTGTATATATATACTACAGAGGACAGTATACTGTATATATATACTACAGAGGACAGTATACTGTATATATATATACTACAGATGACAGTGTACTGTATATATATACTACAGAGGACAGTATACCGTATATATATATATACTACAGAGGACAGTATACTGTATATATATACTACAGATGACAGTGTACTGTATATATATACTACAGAGGACAGTATACTGTATATATATACTACAGAGGACAGTATACTGTATATATATACTACAGATGACAGTATACTATATACATAGACTACAGAGGACAGTATACTGTATATATACTACAGAGGACAGTATACTGTATATATACTACAGAGGACAGTATACTGTATATATATACTACAGAGGACAGTATACTGTATATATACACTACAGAGGACAGTATACTGTATATATACTACAGAGGACAGTATACTGTATATATATACTACAGAGGATAGTATACTGTATATATACTACAGATGACAGTATACTGTATATATATACTACAGAGGACAGTATACTGTATATATACACTACAGAGGACAGTATACTGTATATATACTACAGAGGACAGTATACTGTATATATATACTACAGAGGATAGTATACTGTATATATACTACAGATGACAGTGTACTGTATATATATACTACAGAGGGCAGTATACTGTATATATACTACAGAGGATATTATACTGTATATATACACTACAGAGGGCAGTATACTGTATATATACTACAGAGGACAATATACTGTATATATATACTACAGAGGACAGTATACTGTATATATATATATACTACAGAGGACAATATACTGTATATACACTACAGAGCACAGTATACTGTATATACACTACAGAGGACAGTATACTGTATATATACTACAGAGGACAGTATACTGTATCTATACTACAGAGGACAGTATACTGTATATATACTACAGATGACAGTGTACTGTATATATATACTACAGAGGGCAGTATACTGTATATATACTACAGAGGATATTATACTGTATATATACACTACAGAGGGCAGTATACTGTATATATACTACAGAGGACAATATACTGTATATATACTACAGAGGACAATATACTGTATATATTTACTACAGAGGATAGTATACTGTATATATACTACAGATGACAGTGTACTGTATATATATACTACAGAGGACAGTATACTGTATATACACTACAGAGGACAGTATACTGTATATATACTACAGAGGACAGTATACTGCATATATACTACAGAGGACAGTATACTGTATATATACACTACAGAGGACAGTATACTGTATATATACTACAGAGGACAGTATACTGTATATATATATACTACAGAGGACAGTATACTGTATATATACTACAGAGGACAGTATACTGTATATATATATACTACAGAGGACAGTATACTGTATATATACTACAGAGGACAGTACTGTATATATACTACAGAGGACAGTATACTGTATATATACTACAGAGGACAGTATACTGTATATATACTACAGAGGGCAGTATACTGCATATATACTACAGAGGACAGTATACTGTATATATACTACAGACGACAGTATACTGTATATATACTACAGAGGGCAGTATACTGTATATATACTACAGAGGATATTATACTGTATATATACACTACAGAGGGCAGTATACTGTATATATACTACAGAGGACAATATACTGTATATATATACTACAGAGGACAGTATACTGTATATATATACTACAGAGGACAATATACTGTATATATACTACAGAGGACAGTATACTGTATATACACTACAGAGGACAGTATACTGTATATATACTACAGAGGACAGTATACTGTATCTATACTACAGAGGACAGTATACTGTATATATACTACAGATGACAGTATACTGTATATATATACTACAGAGGACAGTATACTGTATATATACTACAGAGGACAGTATACTGTATATATACACTACAGAGGACAGTATACTGTATATATACTACAGAGGACAGTATACTGTATATATACTACAGAGGACAGTATACTGTATATATATACTACAGAGGACAGTATACTGTATATATACTACAGATGACAGTATACTGTATATATATACTACAGAGGACAGTATACTGTATATACACTACAGAGGACAGTATACTGTATATATACTACAGAGGACAGTATACTGTATATATACTACAGAGGACAGTATACTGTATATATACACTACAGAGGACAGTATACTGTATATATACTACAGAGGACAGTATACTGTATATATATACTACAGAGGACAGTATACTGTATATATACTACAGAGGACAGTATACTGTATATATACTACAGAGGACAGTATACTGTATATATACTACAGAGGACAGTATACTGTATATATACTACAGAGGGCAGTATACTGTATATATACTACAGAGGACAGTATACTGTATATATACTACAGACGACAGTATACTGTATATATACTACAGAGGACAGTATACTGTATATATACACTACAGAGGACAGTATACTGTATATACACTACAGAGGACAGTATACTGTATATATACTACAGAGGATATTATACTGTATATATACTACAGAGGCCACTATACTGTGTGTATATATATATATATATATATATATATATTATGTATATATATATATATATATACACATGTGTATATAAACTGAAAAACGGACAGCACTCCAAGAAATAAAATGAAATAAAGAATATGGTACGAAATTGCAACGTTTCGGCTCAACAATAGAGCCTTTATCAATATATTTGCTTAATTATTCATGTGATACAAGCGTGCATAAATAAACAAAGATCAAAATTCATAAATGACAGTGATCAGAGAGTTACATATTACATCCAAATTCGTGTCTATTATTGTGTAATATACATCATAACTAAGATGTACAATAGAAAGTGCCGATGTGCAAAAAAAACAAATAAGATGGTATCATCAACTATAATTAGGGGGCGGAGAATGGGGAATAGAAATACAGATTACTAACCCAACAGGTGTGTCCATCTGTCCGAAAACATACCGCCAAAGTCGGCGTGGGACGTGCCATTGAAGCGCCTACTACAAAAAACAAGGCAGATATTAAAAGTGGTCACCTGCGCGCATGCGCATAAGATGCAAGAGGACAGAACCGCCATCTCGACTGCTGGCAGGCTGCCCCAATATAATTAACTATATGTACACACAGAACTCGTGTGTTACAAAAGGCCGCTAGCTGTCAGAGGCACCGGAGAGGGGGACCCCTCACGTCAATGAGGCGAAACCCCCCAAAAAGAAGGTCCAGAAATACACCCGGAAACAGGGCCTGTCACCCAATGAACTCATGTTCCCCAAACAGTGTCACAGAGTACACGGCCATAATCAGGGATCTCCTAAAAATAAGCAGAACAGAAAAAGCACAGATATCTCACAGCTGTTTGCCAAAGAAAGGATAATATAGAGGGAAGCAAAGTGGCACATAAATTATAACATAGAGTAGAGGACAGTCCAGGACTTCATCAGTTGGGCACATCCGTATCCTTCACCCCAGATGTAGAATTCGGGAGCACTCAAAACAGGAGAAAAAAAGGAAAATAATTAGTGACTTATATGATACAGAGCACTCCATACATAATGTTCCAAAAAACATCAAATACCCCCGATTATGGCAAAGCAGTCAACACAGAAGGTCAGTCAGCTAAACAACAAACCAAGGATTATAGTCAGCATCCAACCCAAAGGTTCTAAGGTGTCCAAAGCATGTATCCAGCGCGTTTCTAGTGTTTTTAAGAAGAAAGGCTCTATTACCTCTACGTCTAAGTGGAGGAATATAATCAATGATCCAACAACGAAGACCGTGCTCAGTATGTTTGGTACTGGTAAATCTGTCCGTTTTTTACGGATTCTATACCGAGTCTTCAGGTCTGTTGAAGTTTCCCCAACATATAATAATTGACATGGACATCAAAGAACTGAAATGACACGATTGGAATTGCAAGTCAAATATTGCTGAATCGTAAAGGATACATTTGTTCTGGGGTGAAAAAAATGTATTATCTTTACAAATATATCGTCAGTTGACACATGATAAACGTGGGAAACTGCCTGTTCGTCTCTGTGTCAACGTGCGTTGGATCAAGGTCTTTTTAGGACCAATGTCAGCACATACAAGCTGATTGCGAAGATTCCTAGATCGCGGGTATGAAAAAAGGGGAGGATTGTGAAATTCTGCTACATTGCCTGTACAGCCCCGTAGCATGCCCCAATGACGCAAAATAAGTCGCCGAATCTCATGACTATACCTTACATATGTAGAGATAACGGGGATCGTGTCAGTAGGAGAGTGACGTACCAATGCGGAGCTCCGATCTAATCTACGTACCGTGTCAACCTGAGTGCGCAACAAACCACGCGGATACCCTCCTTGTGTAAATCTATCAGTCAAGTTATCAAAAGTTTTATCAAACAGCATCAGAAACAATCCTTTTGGCTCGAAGGTATTGAGAAAAAGGAAGAAGATCAATCATCTTTCTAGGATGATTGCTCTCATCCCTCAACAAGGTATTCTTATCAGTCGGCTTAGTATGTAATGATGTGGAAGTATTGCCCTCTATAATGCCAACAGTGGTGTCTAGAAATTGAACCGCAGAATCAGAATAAGTCCCAAGTAGCATCTGTACAATCTAGTTTACTTTCTGTAATTTAAAGCTGTCGACTCGTAGCAGTGCTTGTCCTATTGTAAATGATCCTGCTGTGGAGGCATTAAAACTGACAGGGACCTCCAGGCTTTCCTGTGCACCAGGGGGTTTCAAACATCACTAGATTGGAGGCTGAGGCATTACAACAATTGGGAGATAACACATCCATCACTATAAAGCCGGCTAACAAGGGGGGTGCCATTGTGGATTTGGATACTCACAAATATACAGCGGAGATTCTGCGCCAGCTGAGCCACAGAGACGTTTCTTCAGTCATTCATACTGATCCTAATCCATATACTCTGCTGGTATTGATACTAATCTATGTGAGGACCTCAGGGTGGCCCACCCTGTATAGTGGTTGGTACAGGTGAGAGGGGCTGTATAGTGGTAGGTACAGGTGAGAGGGGCTGTATAGTGGTAGGTACAGGTGAGAGGGGCTGTATAGTGGTAGGTACAGGTGAGAGGGGCTGTATAGTGGTAGGTACAGGTGAGAGGGGCTGTATAGTGGTAGGTACAGGTGAGAGGGGCTGTATAGTGGTAGGTACAGGTGAGAGGGGCTGTATAGTGGTAGGTACAGGTGAGAGGGGCTGTATAGTGGTAGGTACAGGTGAGAGGGGCAGTATAGTGGTAGGTACAGGTGAGAGGGGCTGTATAGTGGTAGGTACAGGTGAGAGGGGCTGTATAGTGGTAGGTACAGGTGAGAGGGGCTGTATAGTGGTAGGTACAGGTGAGAGGGGCTGTATAGTGGTAGGTACAGGTGAGAGGGGCTGTATAGTGGTAGGTACAGGTGAGAGGGGCTGTATAGTGGTAGGTACAGGTGAGAGGGGCTGTATAGTGGTAGGTACAGGTGAGAGGGGCTGTATAGTGGTAGGTACAGGTGAGAGGGGCTGTATAGTGGTAGGTACAGGTGAGAGGGGCTGTATAGTGGTAGGTACAGGTGAGAGGGGCTGTATAGTGGTAGGTACAGGTGAGAGGGGCTGTATAGTGGTAGGTACAGGTGAGAGGGGATGTATAGTGGTAGGTAAAGGTGAGGGGGCTGTATAGTGGTAGGTACAGGTGAGAGGGGCTGTATAGTGGTAGAGTACAGGTGAGAGGGGCTGTATAGTGGTAGATACAGGTGAGAGGGGCTGTATAGTGGTAGGTACAGGTGAGAGGGGCTGTATAGTGGTAGTGGTGAGGTAGCAGGTGAGAGGGGCTGTATAGTGGTAGGTACAGGTGAGAGGGGCTGTATAGTGGTAGGTACAGGTGAGAGGGCTGTATAGTGGTAGGTACAGGTGAGAGGGGCTGTATAGTGGTAGGTACAGGTGAGAGGGGCTGTATAGTGGTAGGTACAGGTGAGAGGGGCTGTATAGTGGTAGGTACAGGTGAGAGGGGCTGTATAGTGGTAGGTACAGGTGAGAGGGGCTGTATAGTGGTAGGTACAGGTGAGAGGGGCTGTATAGTGGTAGGTACAGGTGAGAGGGGCTGTATAGTGGTAGGTACAGGTGAGAGGGGCTGTATAGTGGTAGGTACAGGTGAGAGGGGCTGTATAGTGGTAGGTACAGGTGAGAGGGGCTGTATAGTGGTAGGTACAGGTGAGAGGGCTGTATAGTGGTAGGTACAGGTGAGAGGGGCTGTATAGTGGTAGGTACAGGTGAGAGGGGCTGTATAGTGGTAGGTACAGGTGAGAGGGGCTGTATAGTGGTAGGTACAGGTGAGAGGGGCTGTATAGTGGTAGGTACAGGTGAGAGGGGCTGTATAGTGGTAGGTACAGGTGAGAGGGGCTGTATAGTGGTAGGTACAGGTGAGAGGGGCTGTATAGTGGTAGGTACAGGTGAGAGGGGCTGTATAGTGGTAGGTACAGGTGAGAGGGGCTGTATAGTGGTAGGTACAGGTGAGAGGGGCTGTATAGTGGTAGGTACAGGTGAGAGGGGCTGTATAGTGGTAGGTACAGGTGAGAGGGGCTGTATAGTGGTAGGTACAGGTGAGAGGGGCTGTATAGTGGTAGGTACAGGTGAGAGGGGCTGTATAGTGGTAGGTACAGGTGAGAGGGGCTGTATAGTGGTAGAGTACAGGTGAGAGGGGCTGTATAGTGGTAGGTACAGGTGAGAGGGGCTGTATAGTGGTAGGTACAGGTGAGAGGGGCTGTATAGTGGTAGGTACAGGTGAGAGGGGCTGTATAGTGGTAGGTACAGGTGAGAGGGGCTGTATAGTGGTAGGTACAGGTGAGAGGGGCTGTATAGTGGTAGGTACAGGTGAGAGGGGCTGTATAGTGGTAGGTACAGGTGAGAGGGGCTGTATAGTGGTAGGTACAGGTGAGAGGGGCTGTATAGTGGTAGGTACAGGTGAGAGGGGCTGTATAGTGGTAGGTACAGGTGAGAGGGGCTGTATAGTGGTAGGTACAGGTGAGAGGGGCTGTATAGTGGTAGGTACAGGTGAGAGGGGCTGTATAGTGGTAGGTACAGGTGAGAGGGGCTGTATAGTGGTAGGTACAGGTGAGAGGGGCTGTATAGTGGTAGGTACAGGTGAGAGGGGCTGTATAGTGGTAGGTACAGGTGAGAGGGGCTGTATAGTGGTAGGTACAGGTGAGAGGGGCTGTATAGTGGTAGGTACAGGTGAGAGGGGCTGTATAGTGGTAGGTACAGGTGAGAGGGGCTGTATAGTGGTAGGTACAGGTGAGAGGGGCTGTATAGTGGTAGAGTACAGGTGAGAGGGGCTGTATAGTGGTAGGTACAGGTGAGAGGGGCTGTATAGTGGTAGGTACAGGTGAGAGGGGCTGTATAGTGGTAGGTACAGGTGAGAGGGGCTGTATAGTGGTAGGTACAGGTGAGAGGGGCTGTATAGTGGTAGGTACAGGTGAGAGGGGCTGTATAGTGGTAGGTACAGGTGAGAGGGGCTGTATAGTGGTAGGTACAGGTGAGAGGGGCTGTATAGTGGTAGGTACAGGTGAGAGGGGCTGTATAGTGGTAGGTACAGGTGAGAGGGGCTGTATAGTGGTAGGTACAGGTGAGAGGGGCTGTATAGTGGTAGGTACAGGTGAGAGGGGCTGTATAGTGGTAGGTACAGGTGAGAGGGGCTGTATAGTGGTAGGTACAGGTGAGAGGGGCTGTATAGTGGTAGGTACAGGTGAGAGGGGCTGTATAGTGGTAGGTACAGGTGAGAGGGGCTGTATAGTGGTAGGTACAGGTGAGAGGGGCTGTATAGTGGTAGGTACAGGTGAGAGGGGCTGTATAGTGGTAGGTACAGGTGAGAGGGGCTGTATAGTGGTAGGTACAGGTGAGAGGGGCTGTATAGTGGTAGGTACAGGTGAGAGGGGCTGTATAGTGGTAGGTACAGGTGAGAGGGGCTGTATAGTGGTAGGTACAGGTGAGAGGGGCTGTATAGTGGTAGGTACAGGTGAGAGGGGCTGTATAGTGGTAGGTACAGGTGAGAGGGGCTGTATAGTGGTAGGTACAGGTGAGAGGGGCTGTATAGTGGTAGGTACAGGTGAGAGGGGCTGTATAGTGGTAGGTACAGGTGAGAGGGGCTGTATAGTGGTAGGTACAGGTGAGAGGGGCTGTATAGTGGTAGGTACAGGTGAGAGGGGCTGTATAGTGGTAGGTACAGGTGAGAGGGGCTGTATAGTGGTAGGTACAGGTGAGAGGGGCTGTATAGTGGTAGGTACAGGTGAGAGGGGCTGTATAGTGGTAGGTACAGGTGAGAGGGGCTGTATAGTGGTAGGTACAGGTGAGAGGGGCTGTATAGTGGTAGGTACAGGTGAGAGGGGCTGTATAGTGGTAGGTACAGGTGAGAGGGGCTGTATAGTGGTAGGTACAGGTGAGAGGGGCTGTATAGTGGTAGGTACAGGTGAGAGGGGCTGTATAGTGGTAGGTACAGGTGAGAGGGGCTGTATAGTGGTAGGTACAGGTGAGAGGGGCTGTATAGTGGTAGGTACAGGTGAGAGGGGCTGTATAGTGGTAGGTACAGGTGAGAGGGGCTGTATAGTGGTAGGTACAGGTGAGAGGGGCTGTATAGTGGTAGGTACAGGTGAGAGGGGCTGTATAGTGGTAGGTACAGGTGAGAGGGGCTGTATAGTGGTAGGTACAGGTGAGAGGGGCTGTATAGTGGTAGGTACAGGTGAGAGGGGCTGTATAGTGGTAGGTACAGGTGAGAGGGGCTGTATAGTGGTAGGTACAGGTGAGAGGGGCTGTATAGTGGTAGGTACAGGTGAGAGGGGCTGTATAGTGGTAGGTACAGGTGAGAGGGGCTGTATAGTGGTAGAGTACAGGTGAGAGGGGCTGTATAGTGGTAGGTACAGGTGAGAGGGGCTGTATAGTGGTAGGTACAGGTGAGAGGGGCTGTATAGTGGTAGGTACAGGTGAGAGGGGCTGTATAGTGGTAGGTACAGGTGAGAGGGCTGTATAGTGGTAGGTACAGGTGAGAGGGGCTGTATAGTGGTAGGTACAGGTGAGAGGGGCTGTATAGTGGTAGGTACAGGTGAGAGGGGCTGTATAGTGGTAGGTACAGGTGAGAGGGGCTGTATAGTGGTAGGTACAGGTGAGAGGGGCTGTATAGTGGTAGGTACAGGTGAGAGGGGCTGTATAGTGGTAGGTACAGGTGAGAGGGGCTGTATAGTGGTAGGTACAGGTGAGAGGGGCTGTATAGTGGTAGGTACAGGTGAGAGGGGCTGTATAGTGGTAGGTACAGGTGAGAGGGGCTGTATAGTGGTAGGTACAGGTGAGAGGGGCTGTATAGTGGTAGGTACAGGTGAGAGGGGCTGTATAGTGGTAGGTACAGGTGAGAGGGGCTGTATAGTGGTAGGTACAGGTGAGAGGGGCTGTATAGTGGTAGGTACAGGTGAGAGGGGCTGTATAGTGGTAGGTACAGGTGAGAGGGGCTGTATAGTGGTAGGTACAGGTGAGAGGGGCTGTATAGTGGTAGGTACAGGTGAGAGGGGCTGTATAGTGGTAGGTACAGGTGAGAGGGGCTGTATAGTGGTAGGTACAGGTGAGAGGGGCTGTATAGTGGTAGGTACAGGTGAGAGGGGCTGTATAGTGGTAGGTACAGGTGAGAGGGGCTGTATAGTGGTAGGTACAGGTGAGAGGGGCTGTATAGTGGTAGGTACAGGTGAGAGGGGCTGTATAGTGGTAGGTACAGGTGAGAGGGGCTGTATAGTGGTAGGTACAGGTGAGAGGGGCTGTATAGTGGTAGGTACAGGTGAGAGGGGCTGTATAGTGGTAGGTACAGGTGAGAGGGGCTGTATAGTGGTAGGTACAGGTGAGAGGGGCTGTATAGTGGTAGGTACAGGTGAGAGGGGCTGTATAGTGGTAGGTACAGGTGAGAGGGCTGTATAGTGGTAGGTACAGGTGAGAGGGGCTGTATAGTGGTAGGTACAGGTGAGAGGGGCTGTATAGTGGTAGGTACAGGTGAGAGGGGCTGTATAGTGGTAGGTACAGGTGAGAGGGGCTGTATAGTGGTAGGTACAGGTGAGAGGGGCTGTATAGTGGTAGGTACAGGTGAGAGGGGCTGTATAGTGGTAGGTACAGGTGAGAGGGGCTGTATAGTGGTAGGTACAGGTGAGAGGGGCTGTATAGTGGTAGGTACAGGTGAGAGGGGCTGTATAGTGGTAGGTACAGGTGAGAGGGGCTGTATAGTGGTAGGTACAGGTGAGAGGGGCTGTATAGTGGTAGGTACAGGTGAGAGGGGCTGTATAGTGGTAGGTACAGGTGAGAGGGGCTGTATAGTGGTAGAGTACAGGTGAGAGGGGCTGTATAGTGGTAGGTACAGGTGAGAGGGGCTGTATAGTGGTAGGTACAGGTGAGAGGGGCTGTATAGTGGTAGGTACAGGTGAGAGGGGCTGTATAGTGGTAGAGTACAGGTGAGAGGGGCTGTATAGTGGTAGGTACAGGTGAGAGGGGCTGTATAGTGG
This sequence comes from Bufotes viridis, assembly GCA_033119425.1. Lineage (NCBI taxonomy): Eukaryota > Metazoa > Chordata > Amphibia > Anura > Bufonidae > Bufotes > Bufotes viridis. Next base: position 511,019,006 of record CM065591.1, read on the forward strand.
TAGGTACAGGTGAGAGGGGCTGTATAGTGGTAGGTACAGGTGAGAGGGCTGTATAGTGGTAGGTACAGGTGAGAGGGGCTGTATAGTGGTAGGTACAGGTGAGAGGGGCTGTATAGTGGTAGGTACAGGTGAGAGGGGCTGTATAGTGGTAGGTACAGGTGAGAGGGGCTGTATAGTGGTAGGTACAGGTGAGAGGGGCTGTATAGTGGTAGGTACAGGTGAGAGGGGCTGTATAGTGGTAGGTACAGGTGAGAGGGGCTGTATAGTGGTAGGTACAGGTGAGAGGGGCTGTATAGTGGTAGGTACAGGTGAGAGGGGCTGTATAGTGGTAGGTACAGGTGAGAGGGGCTGTATAGTGGTAGGTACAGGTGAGAGGGGCTGTATAGTGGTAGGTACAGGTGAGAGGGGCTGTATAGTGGTAGGTACAGGTGAGAGGGGCTGTATAGTGGTAGGTACAGGTGAGAGGGGCTGTATAGTGGTAGGTACAGGTGAGAGGGGCTGTATAGTGGTAGGTACAGGTGAGAGGGGCTGTATAGTGGTAGGTACAGGTGAGAGGGGCTGTATAGTGGTAGGTACAGGTGAGGGGCTGTATAGTGGTAGGTACAGGTGAGAGGGGCTGTATAGTGGTAGGTACAGGTGAGAGGGGCTGTATAGTGGTAGGTACAGGTGAGAGGGGCTGTATAGTGGTAGGTACAGGTGAGAGGGGCTGTATAGTGGTAGGTACAGGTGAGAGGGGCTGTATAGTGGTAGGTACAGGTGAGAGGGGCTGTATAGTGGTAGGTACAGGTGAGAGGGGCTGTATAGTGGTAGGTACAGGTGAGAGGGGCTGTATAGTGGTAGGTACAGGTGAGAGGGGCTGTATAGTGGTAGGTACAGGTGAGAGGGGCTGTATAGTGGTAGGTACAGGTGAGAGGGGCTGTATAGTGGTAGGTACAGGTGAGAGGGGCTGTATAGTGGTAGGTACAGGTGAGAGGGCTGTATAGTGGTAGGTACAGGTGAGAGGGGCTGTATAGTGGTAGGTACAGGTGAGAGGGGCTGTATAGTGGTAGGTACAGGTGAGAGGGGCTGTATAGTGGTAGGTACAGGTGAGAGGGGCTGTATAGTGGTAGGTACAGGTGAGAGGGGCTGTATAGTGGTAGGTACAGGTGAGAGGGGCTGTATAGTGGTAGGTACAGGTGAGAGGGGCTGTATAGTGGTAGGTACAGGTGAGAGGGGCTGTATAGTGGTAGGTACAGGTGAGAGGGGCTGTATAGTGGTAGGTACAGGTGAGAGGGGCTGTATAGTGGTAGGTACAGGTGAGAGGGGCTGTATAGTGGTAGGTACAGGTGAGAGGGGCTGTATAGTGGTAGGTACAGGTGAGAGGGGCTGTATAGTGGTAGGTACAGGTGAGAGGGGCTGTATAGTGGTAGGTACAGGTGAGAGGGGCTGTATAGTGGTAGGTACAGGTGAGAGGGGCTGTATAGTGGTAGGTACAGGTGAGAGGGGCTGTATAGTGGTAGGTACAGGTGAGAGGGGCTGTATAGTGGTAGGTACAGGTGAGAGGGGCTGTATAGTGGTAGGTACAGGTGAGAGGGGCTGTATAGTGGTAGGTACAGGTGAGAGGGGCTGTATAGTGGTAGGTACAGGTGAGAGGGGCTGTATAGTGGTAGGTACAGGTGAGAGGGGCTGTATAGTGGTAGGTACAGGTGAGAGGGGCTGTATAGTGGTAGGTACAGGTGAGAGGGGCTGTATAGTGGTAGGTACAGGTGAGAGGGGCTGTATAGTGGTAGGTACAGGTGAGAGGGGCTGTATAGTGGTAGGTACAGGTGAGAGGGGCTGTATAGTGGTAGGTACAGGTGAGAGGGGCTGTATAGTGGTAGGTACAGGTGAGAGGGGCTGTATAGTGGTAGGTACAGGTGAGAGGGGCTGTATAGTGGTAGGTACAGGTGAGAGGGGCTGTATAGTGGTAGGTACAGGTGAGAGGGGCTGTATAGTGGTAGGTACAGGTGAGAGGGGCTGTATAGTGGTAGGTACAGGTGAGAGGGGCTGTATAGTGGTAGGTACAGGTGAGAGGGGCTGTATAGTGGTAGGTAAAGGTGAGAGGGGCTGTATAGTGGTAGGTACAGGTGAGAGTGGCTGTATAGTGGTAGGTACAGGTGAGAGGGGCTGTATAGTGGTATGTACAGGTTAGAGGGGCTGTATAGTGGTAGGTACAGGTGAGAGGGGCTGTATAGTAGTAGGTACAGGTGAGAGGGGCTGTATAGTGGTAGGTACAGGTGAGGAAGATGTATAGTGGTAGGTACAGGTGAGAGGGGCTGTATAGTGGTAGATACAGGTGAGAGGGGCTGTATAGTGGTAGGTGTATTGGAGGGGCTGTATAGTGGTAGGTACAGTTGAGCGGTGCTGTATAGTGATAGGTACAGGTGAGAGGGGCTGTATAGTGATAGGTACAGGTTAGAGGGGCTGTATAGTGGTAGGTACAGGTGAGAGGGGCTGTATAGTGGTAGGTACAGGTGAGAGGGGCTGTATAGTGGTAGGTACAGGTTAGAGGGGCTGTATAGTGGTACATACAGGTGAGAGGGGCTGTATAGTGGTAGGTACAGGTTAGAGGGGCTGTATAGTGGTAGGTACAGGTTAGAGGGGCTGTATAGTGGTAGGTACAGGTGAGAGGGGCTGTATAGTGGTAGGTACAGGTTAGCGGGGCTGTATAGTGGTAGGTACAGGTTAGAGGGGCTGTATAGTGGTAGGTACAGGTGAGAGGGGCTGTATAGTGGTAGGTACAGGTGAGAGGGGCTGTATAGTGGTAGGTACAGGTTAGAGGGGCTGTATAGTGGTAGGTACAGGTGAGAGGGGCTGTATAGTGGTAGAGTACAGGTGAGAGGGGCTGTATAGTGGTAGGTACAGGTGAGAGGGGCTGTATAGTGGTAGGTACAGGTGAGAGGGGCTGTATAGTGGTAGGTACAGGTGAGAGGGGCTGTATAGTGGTAGGTACAGGTGAGAGGGGCTGTATAGTGGTAGGTACAGGTGAGAGGGGCTGTATAGTGGTAGGTACAGGTGAGAGGGGCTGTATAGTGGTAGAGTACAGGTGAGAGGGGCTGTATAGTGGTAGGTACAGGTGAGAGGGGCTGTATAGTGGTAGGTACAGGTGAGAGGGGCTGTATAGTGGTAGGTACAGGTGAGAGGGGCTGTATAGTGGTAGGTACAGGTGAGAGGGGATGTATAGTGGTAGGTACAGGTGACCGGGGCTGTATAGTGGTAGGTACAGGTGACCGGGGCTGTATAGTGGTAGGTACAGGTGAGGGGGGATGTATAGTGGTAGGTACAGGTGAGAGGGGATGTATAGTGGTAGATACAGGTGAGAGGGGCTGTATAGTGGTAGGTACAGGTGAGAGGGGATGTATAGTTGTAGGTACAGGTGAGAGGGGCTGTATAGTGGTAGATACAGTTGAGAGGGGCTGTATAGTGGTAGGTACAGGTGACCGGGGCTGTATAGTGGTAGGTACAGGTGAGAGGGGCTGTATAGTGGTAGGTACAGGTGAGAGGGGCTGTATAGTGGTAGGTACAGGTGAGAGGGGCTGTATAGTGGTAGGTACAGGTGAGAGGGGCTGTATAGTGGTAGGTACAGGTGAGAGGGGCTGTATAGTGGTAGGTACAGGTGAGCGGGGCTGTATAGTGGTAGGTACAGGTGAGGGGGGATGTATAGTGGTAGGTACAGGTGAGAGGGGATGTATAGTGGTAGGTACAGGTGAGAGGGGCTGTATAGTGGTAGGTACAGGTGAGAGGGCTGTATAGTGGTAGGTACAGGTGAGAGGGGCTGTATAGTGGTAGGTACAGGTGAGAGGGGCTGTATAGTGGTAGGTACAGGTGAGAGGGGCTGTATAGTGGTAGGTACAGGTGAGAGGGGCTGTATAGTGGTAGGTACAGGTGAGAGGGGCTGTATAGTGGTAGGTACAGGTGAGAGGGGCTGTATAGTGGTAGGTACAGGTGAGAGGGGCTGTATAGTGGTAGGTACAGGTGAGAGGGGCTGTATAGTGGTAGGTACAGGTGAGAGGGGCTGTATAGTGGTAGGTACAGGTGAGAGGGGCTGTATAGTGGTAGGTACAGGTGAGAGGGGCTGTATAGTGGTAGGTACAGGTGAGAGGGGCTGTATAGTGGTAGGTACAGGTGAGAGGGGCTGTATAGTGGTAGGTACAGGTGAGAGGGGCTGTATAGTGGTAGGTACAGGTGAGAGGGGCTGTATAGTGGTAGGTACAGGTGAGAGGGGCTGTATAGTGGTAGGTACAGGTGAGAGGGGCTGTATAGTGGTAGGTACAGGTGAGAGGGGCTGTATTTTGGTAAGTACAGATGAGAGGGGATGTATAGGGGTAGGTACAGGTGAGAGGGGCTGTATAGTGGTAGGTCCAGGTGAGAGGGGCTGTATAGTGGTAGATACAGGTGAAAGGGGCTGTATAGTGGTAGGTACAGGTGAGAGAAGATGTATAGTGGTAGGTACAGGTGAGAGGGGCTGTATGGTGGTAGGTACAGGTGAGAGGGGCTGTATAGTGGTAGGTACAGGTGAGAGGGGCTGTATAGTGGTAGGTACAGGTGAGAGGGGCTGTATAGTGGTAGGTACAGGTGAGAGGGGCTGTATAGTGGTAGGTACAGGTGAGAGGGGCTGTATAGTGGTAGGTACAGGTGAGAGGGGCTGTATAGTGGTAGGTACAGGTGAGAGGGGCTGTATAGTGGTAGGTACAGGTGAGAGGGGCTGTATAGTGGTAGGTACAGGTGAGAGGGCTGTATAGTGGTAGGTACAGGTGAGAGGGGCTGTATAGTGGTAGGTACAGGTGAGAGGGGCTGTATAGTGGTAGGTACAGGTGAGAGGGGCTGTATAGTGGTAGGTACAGGTGAGAGGGGCTGTATAGTGGTAGGTACAGGTGAGAGGGGCTGTATAGTGGTAGGTACAGGTGAGAGGGGCTGTATAGTGGTAGAGTACAGGTGAGAGGGGCTGTATAGTGGTAGGTACAGGTGAGAGGGGCTGTATAGTGGTAGGTACAGGTGAGAGGGGCTGTATAGTGGTAGGTACAGGTGAGAGGGGCTGTATAGTGGTAGGTACAGGTGAGAGGGGCTGTATAGTGGTAGGTACAGGTGAGAGGGGACTGTATAGTGGTAGGTACAGGTGAGGAGGGGCTGTATAGTGGTAGGTACAGGTGAGAGGGGCTGTATAGTGGTAGGTACAGGTGAGAGGGGCTGTATAGTGGTAGGGTACAGGTGAGAGGGGCTGTATAGTGGTAGGTACAGGTGAGAGGGGCTGTATAGTGGTAGGTACAGGTGAGAGGGGCTGTATAGTGGTAGGTACAGGTGAGAGGGGCTGTATAGTGGTAGGTACAGGTGAGAGGGGCTGTATAGTGGTAGGTACAGGTGAGAGGGGCTGTATAGTGGTAGGTACAGGTGAGAGGGGCTGTATAGTGGTAGGTACAGGTGAGAGGGGCTGTATAGTGGTAGGTACAGGTGAGAGGGGCTGTATAGTGGTAGGTACAGGTGAGAGGGGCTGTATAGTGGTAGGTACAGGTGAGAGGGGCTGTATAGTGGTAGGTACAGGTGAGAGGGGCTGTATAGTGGTAGGTACAGGTGAGAGGGGCTGTATAGTGGTAGGTACAGGTGAGAGGGGCTGTATAGTGGTAGGTACAGGTGAGAGGGGCTGTATAGTGGTAGGTACAGGTGAGAGGGGCTGTATAGTGGTAGGTACAGGTGAGAGGGGCTGTATAGTGGTAGGTACAGGTGAGAGGGGCTGTATAGTGGTAGAGTACAGGTGAGAGGGGCTGTATAGTGGTAGGTACAGGTGAGAGGGGCTGTATAGTGGTAGGTACAGGTGAGAGGGGCTGTATAGTGGTAGGTACAGGTGAGAGGGGCTGTATAGTGGTAGGTACAGGTGAGAGGGGCTGTATAGTGGTAGGTACAGGTGAGAGGGGCTGTATAGTGGTAGGTACAGGTGAGAGGGGCTGTATAGTGGTAGGTACAGGTGAGAGGGGCTGTATAGTGGTAGGTACAGGTGAGAGGGGCTGTATAGTGGTAGGTACAGGTGAGAGGGGCTGTATAGTGGTAGAGTACAGGTGAGAGGGGCTGTATAGTGGTAGGTACAGGTGAGAGGGGCTGTATAGTGGTAGGTACAGGTGAGAGGGGCTGTATAGTGGTAGAGTACAGGTGAGAGGGGCTGTATAGTGGTAGGTACAGGTGAGAGGGGCTGTATAGTGGTAGGTACAGGTGAGAGGGGCTGTATAGTGGTAGGTACAGGTGAGAGGGGCTGTATAGTGGTAGGTACAGGTGAGAGGGGCTGTATAGTGGTAGGTACAGGTGAGAGGGGCTGTATAGTGGTAGGTACAGGTGAGAGGGCTGTATAGTGGTAGGTACAGGTGAGAGGGGCTGTATAGTGGTAGGTACAGGTGAGAGGGGCTGTATAGTGGTAGGTACAGGTGAGAGGGGCTGTATAGTGGTAGGTACAGGTGAGAGGGGCTGTATAGTGGTAGGTACAGGTGAGAGGGGCTGTATAGTGGTAGGTACAGGTGAGAGGGGCTGTATAGTGGTAGGTACAGGTGAGAGGGGCTGTATAGTGGTAGGTACAGGTGAGAGGGGCTGTATAGTGGTAGGTACAGGTGAGAGGGGCTGTATAGTGGTAGGTACAGGTGAGAGGGGCTGTATAGTGGTAGGTACAGGTGAGAGGGGCTGTATAGTGGTAGGTACAGGTGAGAGGGGCTGTATAGTGGTAGGTACAGGTGAGAGGGGCTGTATAGTGGTAGGTACAGGTGAGAGGGGCTGTATAGTGGTAGGTACAGGTGAGAGGGGCTGTATAGTGGTAGGTACAGGTGAGAGGGGCTGTATAGTGGTAGGTACAGGTGAGAGGGGCTGTATAGTGGTAGGTACAGGTGAGAGGGGCTGTATAGTGGTAGAGTACAGGTGAGAGGGGCTGTATAGTGGTAGGTACAGGTGAGAGGGGCTGTATAGTGGTAGGTACAGGTGAGAGGGCTGTATAGTGGTAGGTACAGGTGAGAGGGGCTGTATAGTGGTAGGTACAGGTGAGAGGGGCTGTATAGTGGTAGGTACAGGTGAGAGGGGCTGTATAGTGGTAGGTACAGGTGAGAGGGGCTGTATAGTGGTAGGTACAGGTGAGAGGGGCTGTATAGTGGTAGGTACAGGTGAGAGGGGCTGTATAGTGGTAGGTACAGGTGAGAGGGGCTGTATAGTGGTAGGTACAGGTGAGAGGGGCTGTATAGTGGTAGGTACAGGTGAGAGGGGCTGTATAGTGGTAGGTACAGGTGAGAGGGGCTGTATAGTGGTAGGTACAGGTGAGAGGGGCTGTATAGTGGTAGGTACAGGTGAGAGGGGCTGTATAGTGGTAGGTACAGGTGAGAGGGGCTGTATAGTGGTAGGTACAGGTGAGAGGGGCTGTATAGTGGTAGGTACAGGTGAGAGGGGCTGTATAGTGGTAGGTACAGGTGAGAGGGGCTGTATAGTGGTAGGTACAGGTGAGAGGGGCTGTATAGTGGTAGGTACAGGTGAGAGGGGCTGTATAGTGGTAGGTACAGGTGAGAGGGGCTGTATAGTGGTAGGTACAGGTGAGAGGGGCTGTATAGTGGTAGGTACAGGTGAGAGGGGCTGTATAGTGGTAGGTACAGGTGAGAGGGGCTGTATAGTGGTAGGTACAGGTGAGAGGGGCTGTATAGTGGTAGGTACAGGTGAGAGGGGCTGTATAGTGGTAGGTACAGGTGAGAGGGGCTGTATAGTGGTAGGTACAGGTGAGAGGGGCTGTATAGTGGTAGGTACAGGTGAGAGGGGCTGTATAGTGGTAGGTACAGTTGAGAGGGGCTGTATAGTGGTAGGTACAGGTGAGAGGGGCTGTATAGTGGTATGTACAGGTTAGAGGGGCTTTATAGTGGTAGGTACAGGTGAGAGGGGCTGTATAGTAGTATGTACAGGTGAGAGGGGCTGTATAGTGTTAGGTACAGGTGAGAGGGGCTGTATAGTGGTAGGTACAGGTGAGGGGGCTGTATAGTGGTAGGTACAGGTGAGATGGGCTGTATAGTGGTAGGTACAGCTGAGTGGGGCTGTATAGTGGTAGGTGTATTGGAGGGGCTGTATAGTGGTAGGTACAGGTGAGAGGGGCTGTATAGTGGTAGGTACAGGTGAGAGGGGCTGTATAGTGGTAGGTACAGGTGAGAGGGGCTGTATAGTGGTAGGTAAAGGTGAGAGGGGCTGTATAGTGGTAGGTACAGGTGAGGGGGCTGTATAGTGGTAGGTACAGGTGAGAGGGGCTGTATAGTGGTAGGTACAGGTGAGAGGGGCTGTATAGTGATAGGTACCGGTGAGAGGGGATGTATAGTGGTAGGTACAGTTGAGCGGGGCTGTATAGTGGTAGGTGTATTGGAGGGGCTGTATAGTGGTAGGTACAGTTGAGCGGGGCTGTATAGTGGTAGGTGTATTGGAGGGGCTGTATTTGTAGGTACAGTTGAGCGGGGCTGTATAGTGGTAGGTACAGGTGAGAGGGGCTGTATAGTAGTAGGTACAGGTGAGAGGGGCTGTATAGTGGTAGATACAGGTGGGAGGGGCTGTATAGTGGTAGGTACAGGTGAGCGGGGCTGTATAGTGGTAGGTGTATTGGTTGGGCTGTATAGTGGTAGGTACAGTTGAGCGGGGCTGTATAGTGGTAGGTGTATTGGAGGGGCTGTATAGTGGTAGGTACAGCTGAGCGGGGCTGTATAGTGGTAGGTGTATTGGAGGGGCTGTATAGTGGTAGATACAGGTGAGAGGGGCTGTATAGTGTTAGGTACAGGTGAGAGGGGCTGTATAGTGTTAGGTACAGTTGAGCGGGGCTGTATAGTGGTAGGTACAGGTGGGAGGGGCTGTATAGTGGTAGGTACAGGTGAGAGGGGCTGTATAGTGGTAGATACAGGTGAGAGGGGCTGTATAGTGTTAGGTACAGGTGAGAGGGGCTGTATAGTGTTAGGTGTATTGGAGGGGCTGTGCACAGGTGAGGTCCAGTGGTGGAGCGGTCAGACGTTATCAGCTGAGGGTGCGGTGCAGTGTGTCGTTGGAGGGTATTTAGTTTTCGCCTGGAGGGGCTTTTGTTCTTTTTTGTAACTCGACTCCTTAGTTACTGATGAATGGAAGGAAAACTTCATCACAACAATCCTGACACCTGACAACACACCTGAGTCCCTGTGAGAGCACACGCCACGACCCTGAGACCACAGGTAAGTACCTGATTTATTTTGGGGGTCAGTGACTGATAAAGGTGCGCCTGTGTTGGAGGCTTTTTCACCTCTTCCACAGTTTTATTTTTTATTTTTGTGCAGTTATATAGCGCTGACATATTCCGCAGCACATTGCAGACCGCAGCATCCATATTTCCCCAGTGGGGCTCTCAGCCTCAGGCCTCTTGCACACGGCCGTAGGCTCTTTCAGTGTTTTGCGGTCTGTTTATTACTGATCCGTTTTTCCGTTATTTGCTTCCATTGTGTTTCCGTTGTTCCGTTCCTTTTTTCCGTATGGCATATATAGTATACAGTAATTCCATAATAAAAATTGCGCTGGTGTTAAAATTTTCAATAGATTGTTCTGCAAAAACGTAACGGATACGGAAGACATACGGATGACTTTCCATATACTTTCCATTTTTTTTTGCGGACCCATTGACTTGAATGGAGCCGCTGAACGTGATTTGCGGTCAAGAATAGGACATGTTCTATAATTAAGGCCCCATTAACACGTCCGCAAAAGTTTTGAGGATCCACATGTCCGCAGAACCGCAAAACACAGACATCGGCGATGTGCGTTCCGCAATTTGTGGACCGCACATTACCAGCACTATATAGAATATGCCTTTTCTTGTCCGCAATTGCGGACTCGGGCAGTACATAGAGTGTCCCAATAGGAATGAATCTGGTCTCTGGGGGTCACTTTCTATTAGACTGGTCTATGGGGGTCACTTTCTATTAGACTGGTCTCTGGGGGTCACTTTCTATTAGACTGGTCTCTGGGGGTCACTTTCTATTAGACTGGTCTCTGGGGGTCACTTTCTATTAGACTGGTCTCTGGGGGTCACTTTCTATTAGACTGGTCTCTGGGGGTCACTTTCTATTAGACTGGTCTCTGGGGGTTCACCTTCTATTAGACTGGTCTCTGGGGGGCACTGTCTATCAGACTGGTCTCTGGGGGTCACTTTCTATTAGACTGGTCTCTGGGGGTTCACCTTCTATTAGACTGGTCTCTGGGGGGCACTGTCTATCAGACTGGTCTCTGGGGGGCACTGTCTATCAGACTGGTCTCTGGGGGTTCACCTTCTATTAGACTGGTCTCTGGGGGGCACTTTCTATTAGACTGGTCTCTGGGGGTTCAATTTCTATTAGACTGGTCTCTGGGGGTCACTTTCTATTAGACTGGTCTCTGGGGGTTCACCTTATATTAGACTGGTCTCTGGGGGTTCACCTTCTATTAGACTGGTCTCTGGGGGGCACTTTCTATTAGACTGGTCTCTGGGGTTCACTTTCTATTAGACTGGTCTCTGGGGTCACTTTCTATTAGACTGGTCTCTGGGGGTCACTTTCTATTAGACTGGTCTCTGGGGGTCACTTTCTATTAGACTGGTCTCTGGGGTTCACCTTCTATTAGACTGGTCTCTGGGGGTCACTTTCTATTAGACTGGTCTCTGGGGTTCACTTTCTATTAGACTGGTCTCTGGGGTCACCTTCTATTAGACTGGTCTCTGGGGTTCACCTTCTATTAGACTGGTCTCTGGGGTTCACCTTCTATTAGACTGGTCTCTGGGGGTTCACCTTCTATTAGACTGGTCTCTGGGGTCACTTTCTATTAGACTGGTCTCTGGGGGTCACTTTCTATTAGACTGGTCTCTGGGGTCACCTTCTATTAGACTGGTCTCTGGGGTTCACCTTCTATTAGACTGGTCTCTGGGGGTCACCTTCTATTAGACTGGTCTCTGGGGGTTCACCTTCTATTAGACTGGTCTCTGGGGTCACTTTCTATTAGACTGGTCTCTGGGGTTCACTTTCTATTAGACTGGTCTCTGTGGGTCACCTTCTATTAGACTGGTCTCTGGGGTTCACTTTCTATTAGACTGGTCTCTGGGGTCACTTTCTATTAGACTGGTCTCTGGGGTTCACTTTCTATTAGACTGGTCTCTGGGGTCACTTTCTATTAGACTGGTCTCTGGGGTTCACCTTCTATTAGACTGGTCTCTGGGGGTCACTTTCTATTAGACTGGTCTCTGGGGTTCACTTTCTATTAGACTGGTCTCTGGGGGTCACCTTCTATTAGACTGGTCTCTGGGGGTCACCTTCTATTAGACTGGTCTCTGGGGGTCACTTTCTATTAGACTGGTCTCTGGGGGTTCACCTTCTATTAGACTGGTCTCTGGGGTTCACCTTCTATTAGACTGGTCTCTGGGGTCACTTTCTATTAGACTGGTCTCTGGGGTCACTTTCTATTAGACTGGTCTCTGGGGTCACCTTCTATTAGACTGGTCTCTGGGGGTCACCTTCTATTAGACTGGTCTCTGGGGTTCACCTTCTATTAGACTGGTCTCTGGGGTTCACCTTCTATTAGACTGGTCTCTGGGTGTCACTTTCTATTAGACTGGTCTCTGGGGTTCACCTTCTATTAGACTGGTCTCTGGGGTTCACCTTCTATTAGACTGGTCTCTGGGGTCACTTTCTATTAGACTGGTCTCTGGGGGTCACTTTCTATTAGACTGGTCTCTGGGGGTCACCTTCTATTAGACTGGTCTCTGGGGGTCACTTTCTATTAGACTGGTCTCTGGGGTCACTTTCTATTAGACTGGTCTCTGGGGTTCACTTTCTATTAGACTGGTCTCTGGGGTCACTTTCTATTAGACTGGTCTCTGGGGTTCACTTTCTATTAGACTGGTCTCTGGGGTCACCTTCTATTAGACTGGTCTCTGGGGTTCACCTTCTATTAGACTGGTCTCTGGGGTTCACCTTCTATTAGACTGGTCTCTGGGGTTCACCTTCTATTAGACTGGTCTCTGGGGGTCACTTTCTATTAGACTGGTCTCTGGGGTCACTTTCTATTAGACTGGTCTCTGGGGTCACCTTCTATTAGACTGGTCTCTGGGGTTCACTTTCTATTAGACTGGTCTCTGGGGTTCACCTTCTATTAGACTGGTCTCTGGGGTTCACCTTCTATTAGACTGGTCTCTGGGGGTCACTTTCTATTAGACTGGTCTCTGGGGTTCACTTTCTATTAGACTGGTCTCTGGGGTTCACCTTCTATTAGACTGGTCTCTGGGGTCACTTTCTATTAGACTGGTCTCTGGGGGTCACTGTCTATTAGACTGGTCTCTGGGGTTCACCTTCTATTAGACTGGTCTCTGGGGGGCACCTTCTATTAGACTGGTCTCTGGGGGTTCACCTTCTATTAGACTGGTCTCTGGGGGTCACTTTCTATTAGACTGGTCTCTGGGGGTTCACCTTCTATTAGACTGGTCTCTGGGGTCACCTTCTATTAGACTGGTCTCTGGGGTTCACTTTCTATTAGACTGGTCTCTGGGGGTCACTTTCTATTAGACTGGTCTCTGGGGTTCACCTTCTATTAGACTGGTCTCTGGGGTTCACCTTCTATTAGACTGGTCTCTGGGGGTTCATCTTCTATTAGACTGGTCTCTGGGTGTCACTTTCTAATAGACTGGTCTCTGGGGGTTCACTTTCTATTAGACTGGTCTCTGGGGGTCACCTTCTATTAGACTGGTCTCTGGGGGTTCACCTTCTATTAGACTGGTCTCTGGGGGTTCACCTTCTATTAGACTGGTCTCTGGGGGTTCATCTTCTATTAGACTGGTCTCTGGGTGTCACTTTCTATTAGACTGGTCTCTGGGGGTCACCTTCTATTAGAGTGGTCTCTGGTGGGTCACCTTCTATTAGACTAGTCTCTCGGGGTTCACTGTCTATTAGACTGGTCTCTGGGGGTCACTTTCTATTAGACTGGTCTCTGGGGGTCACCTTCTATTAGACTGGTCTCTGGGGGTCACCTTCTATTAGACTGGTCTCTGGGGGGTCACTTTCTATTAGACTGGTCTCTGGGGGTCACCTTCTATTAGACTGGTCTCTGGGGGTTCACCTTCTATTATACTGGTCTCTGGGGGTCACTGTCTATTAGACTGGTCTCTGGGGTTCACTTTCTATTAGACTGGTCTCTGGGGGTCACTTTCTATTAGACTGGTCTCTGGGGGTCACTTTCTATTAGACTGGTCTCTGGGGGTTCACCTTCTATTAGACTGGTCTCTGGGGTCACCTTCTATTAGACTGGTCTCTGGGGTCACTTTCTATTAGACTGGTCTCTGGGGTCACTTTCTATTAGACTGGTCTCTGGGGGTCACTTTCTATTAGACTGGTCTCTGTGGGTCACCTTCTATTAGACTGGTCTCTGGGGGTCACTTTCTATTAGACTGGTCTCTGGGGGTCACTTTCTATTAGACTGGTCTTTGGGGGTTCACTTTCTATTAGACTGGTCTCTGGGGGTCACTTTCTATTAGACTGGTCTCTGGGGGTCACTTTCTATTAGACTGGTCTCTGGGGTCACTTTCTATTAGACTGGTCTCTGGGGTCACTTTCTATTAGACTGGTCTCTGGGGGTCACTTTCTATTAGACTGGTCTCTGGGGGTCACTTTCTATTAGACTGGTCTCTGGGGTTCACTTTCTATTAGACTGGTCTCTGGGGGTCACTTTCTATTAGACTGGTCTCTGGGGTTCACCTTCTATTAGACTGGTCTCTGGGGTCACTTTCTATTAGACTGGTCTCTGGGGTCACTTTCTATTAGACTGGTCTCTGGGGTTCACTTTCTATTAGACTGGTCTCTGGGGTTCACTTTCTATTAGACTGGTCTCTGGGGGTCACTTTCTATTAGACTGGTCTCTGGGGGTCACTTTCTATTAGACTGGTCTCTGGGGTCACTTTCTATTAGACTGGTCTCTGGGGTTCACTTTCTATTAGACTGGTCTCTGGGGTTCACCTTCTATTAGACTGGTCTCTGGGGGTCACCTTCTATTAGACTGGTCTCTGGGGGTCACTTTCTATTAGACTGGTCTCTGGGGGTCACCTTCTATTAGACTGGTCTCTGGGGTTCACTTTCTATTAGACTGGTCTCTGGGGGTCACTTTCTATTAGACTGGTCTCTGGGGGTCACCTTCTATTAGACTGGTCTCTGGGGTTCACCTTCTATTAGACTGGTCTCTGGGGTTCACCTTCTATTAGACTGGTCTCTGGGGTTCACCTTCTATTAGACTGGTCTCTGGGGGTCACTTTCTATTAGACTGGTCTCTGGGGGTCACATTCTATTAGACTGGTCTCTGGGGGTTCACCTTCTATTAGACTGGTCTCTGGGGGTCACCTTCTATTAGACTGGTCTCTGGGGGTCACTTTCTATTAGACTGGTCTCTGGGGTTCACCTTCTATTAGACTGGTCTCTGTGGGTCACTTTCTATTAGACTGGTCTCTGGGGGTCACTTTCTATTAGACTGGTCTCTGGGGGTCACCTTCTATTAGACTGGTCTCTGGGGTTCACTTTCTATTAGACTGGTCTCTGGGGGTCACTTTCTATTAGACTGGTCTCTGGGGGTCACTTTCTATTAGACTGGTCTCTGGGGGTTCACTTTCTATTAGACTGGTCTCTGGGGGTTCACCTTCCATTAGACTGGTCTCTGGGGGTCACTTTCTATTAATATGGTCTCTGGGGGTCACTTTCTATTAGACTGGTCTCTGGGGGTTCACCTTCTATTAGACTGGTCTCTGGGGGTTCACATTCTATTAGACTGGTCTCTGGGGTTCACCTTCTATTAGACTGGTCTCTGTGGGTCACCTTCTATTAGACTAGTCTCTGGGGTTCACTGTCTATTAGACTGGTCTCTGGGGGTCACTTTCTATTAGACTGGTCTCTGGGGGTTCACCTTCTATTAGACTGGTCTCTGGGGGTCACTTTCTATTAGACTGGTCTCTGGGGGTCACCTTCTATTAGACTGGTCTCTGGGGGTTCACCTTCTATTAGACTGGTCTCTGGGGGTCACTTTCTATTAGACTGGTCTCTGGGGGTTCACCTTCTATTAGACTGGTCTCTGGGGGTTCACCTTCTATTAGACTGGTCTCTCGGGGTCACTTTCTATTAGACTGGTCTCTGGGGATTCACTTTCTATTAGACTGGTCTCTGGGGGTTTCACCTTCTATTAGACTGGTCTCTGGGGGGCTACCATCTATTAGACTGGTCTCTGGGGGTCACTTTCTATTAGACTGGTCTCTGGGGGTCACCTTCTATTAGACTGGTCTCTGGGGGTCACTGTCTATTAGACTGGTCTCTGGGGTTCACTTTCTATCAGACTGGTCTCTGGGGGTCACCTTCTATTAGACTGGTCTCTGGGGGTTCACCTTCTATTAGACTGGTCTCTGGGGGTTCACCTTCTATTAGACTGGTCTCTGGGGGTTCATCTTCTATTAGACTGGTCTCTGGGGTCACTTTCTATTAGACTGGTCTCTGGGGTCACTTTCTATTAGACTGGTCTCTGGGGTCACCTTCTATTAGACTGGTCTCTGGGGGTCACCTTCTATTAGACTGGTCTCTGGGGTTCACCTTCTATTAGACTGGTCTCTGGGGGTCACCTTCTATTAGACTGGTCTCTGGGGGTCACTTTCTATTAGACTGGTCTCTGGGGTTCACTTTCTATTAGACTGGTCTCTGGGGTCACTTTCTATTAGACTGGTCTCTGGGGTTCACTTTCTATTAGACTGGTCTCTGGGGTCACTTTCTATTAGACTGGTCTCTGGGGTTCACCTTCTATTAGACTGGTCTCTGGGGGTCACTTTCTATTAGACTGGTCTCTGGGGTCACTTTCTATTAGACTGGTCTCTGGGGTCACCTTCTATTAGACTGGTCTCTGGGGTTCACTTTCTATTAGACTGGTCTCTGGGGTCACCTTCTATTAGACTGGTCTCTGGGGTCACTTTCTATTAGACTGGTCTCTGGGGTCACTTTCTATTAGACTGGTCTCTGGGGGTCACTTTCTATTAGACTGGTCTCTGGGGTTCACCTTCTATTAGACTGGTCTCTGGGGTTCACCTTCTATTAGACTGGTCTCTGGGGGTCACTTTCTATTAGACTGGTCTCTGGGGGTCACTTTCTATTAGACTGGTCTCTGGGGGTCACTTTCTATTAGACTGGTCTCTGGGGTTCACCTTCTATTAGACTGGTCTCTGGGGTTCACTTCTATTAGACTGGTCTCTGGGGTCACTTTCTATTAGACTGGTCTCTGGGGTTCACCTTCTATTAGACTGGTCTCTGGGGGTCACTTTCTATTAGACTGGTCTCTGGGGTTCACTTTCTATTAGACTGGTCTCTGGGGGTTCACCTTCTATTAGACTGGTCTCTGGGGGTCACTTTCTATTAGACTGGTCTCTGGGGGTCACTTTCTATTAGACTGGTCTCTGGGGGTCACTTTCTATTAGACTGGTCTCTGGGGGTCACCTTCTATTAGACTGGTCTCTGGGGGTCACTTTCTATTAGACTGGTCTCTGGGGGTCACTTTCTATTAGACTGGTCTCTGGGGGTCACTTTCTATTAGACTGGTCTCTGGGGGTCACTTTCTATTAGACTGGTGTCTGGGGGTTCACCTTCTATTAGACTGGTCTCTGGGGGTCACTTTCTATTAGACTGGTCTCTGGGGTTCACCTTCTATTAGACTGGTCTCTGGGGGTCACTTTCTATTAGACTGGTCTCTGGGGTTCACCTTCTATTAGACTGGTCTCTGGGGGTCACCTTCTATTAGACTGGTCTCTGGGGTCACTTTCTATTAGACTGGTCTCTGGGGTCACTTTCTATTAGACTGGTCTCTGGGGGTCACTTTCATTAGACTGGTCTCTGGGGGTCACTTTCTATTAGACTGGTCTCTGGGGGTCACTTTCTATTAATATGGTCTCTGGGGGTCACCTTCTATTAGACTGGTCTCTGGGGGTCACTTTCTATTAGACTGGTCTAATTAGCGTGAGCATGAAAAAGGCGCCAATGTGCTGTCAGAAGACTGCCTGTAATGGTCGCGCTCCACCGCTCAAACGGACAAATAAAAACAAGGCGCCCGGGAGGTGAAACGACTCTGTTTTTGTGCACATTTCAGTGATAAAAACTGTGCAAATGCAGAAGCCGATGGAAACAAGTCACAACATGCAGAAAACAACTAAATTAGTCTAAAACTTCAATATTGGGCAGCACGGTGGCTGAGTGGTTAGTAGTGGCTCAGTGGTTAGTAGTGGCTGGTGGTTAGTGGTGGTTAGCGGTGGCTCAGTAGTTAGCAGTGGCTCAGTGGTTAGTTGTGGTTAGCAGTGGCTCAGTGGTTATTTGTGGTTAGCAGTGACTCAGAGACCCCCAGAGACCAGTCTAATAGAAGGTGAACCCCCAGAGACCAGTCTAATAGAAAGTGACCCCCAGAGACCAGTCTAATAGAGAGTGACCCCCAGAGACCAGTCTAATAGACAGTGACCCCCAGAGACCAGTCTAATAGAGAGTGACCCCCAGAGACCAGTCTAATAGACAGTGACCCCCAGCGACCAGTCTAATAGACAGTGACCCCCAGAGACCAGTCTAATAGAAAGTTAACCCCCAGAGACCAGTCTAATAGAAAGTGACCCCGAGAGACCAGTCTAATAGAAGGTGAACCCCCAGAGACCAGTCTAATAAAAAGTGAACCCCCAGAGGAGACCAGTCTAATAGAAAGTGACCCCCAGAGACCAGTCTAATAGAAAGTGAACCCCCAGAGACCAGTCTAATAGAAAGTGAACCCCCAGAGACCAGTCTAATAGACAGTGACCCCCAGAGACCAGTATAATAGAAAGTGAATCCCCAGAGACCAGTCTAATAGAAAGCGAACCCCCAGAGACCAGTCTAATAAAAAGTGAACCCCCAGAGACTAGTCTAATAGAAAGTGACCACCAGAGACCAGTCTAATAGAAAGTGACCACCAGAGACCAGTCTAATAAAAAGTGAACCCCCAGAGACCAGTCTAATAGAAAGTGAACCCCCAAAGACCAGTCTAATAGAGAGTGACCCCCAGAGACCAGTCTAATAGAGAGTGACCCCCAGAGACCAGTCTAATAGAAGGTGAAACCCCAGAGACCAGTCTAATAGAAAGTGAATCCCCAGAGACCAGTCTAATAGAAAGTGACCCCCAGAGACCAGTCCAATAAAAAGTGACCCCCAGAGACCAGTCTAATAGAAAGTGAACCCCCAGAGACCAGTCTAATAGAAAGTGAACCACCGGAGACCAGTCTAATAGAAAGTGAACCCCAGAGACCAGTCTAATAGAAAGTGACCCCCAGAGACCAGTCTAATAGAAAGTGCCCCCCAGAGACCAGTCTAATAGAAGGTGAACCCCCAGAGACCAGTCTGATAGACAGTGCCCCCCAGAGACCAGTCTAATAGACAGTGAACCCCAGAGACTAGTCCAATAGAAAGTGACCCCCAGAGACCAGTCAAATAGAAAGTGAACCCCCAGAGACCAGTCTAATAGAAAGTGAACCACCGGAGACCAGTCTAATAGAAAGTGACCCCCAGAGACCAGTCAAATAGAAAGTGACCCCCAGAGACCAGTCTGATAGACAGTGCCCCCCAGAGACCAGTCTAATAGACAGTGAACCCCAGAGACCAGTCTGATAGAAAGTGACCCCCAGAGACCAGTCTAATAGAAAGTGAACCCCCAGAGACCAGTCTAATAGAAAGTGACCCCCAGAGACCAGTCTAATAGAAAGTGACCCCCAGAGACCAGTCTAATAGAAAGTGACCCCCAGAGACCAGTCTAATAGAAAGTGACCCCCAGAGACCAGTCTAATAGAAAGTGAACCACCGGAGACCTGACTTTTTTCAATGCCATTTACTCAGTGAAATGACGTCAGTGTTTGTGATTGTGCGGGGACTGTATCCCCAACTCCCCCGGTGTGGCCCCTGGAAACTATGAAAACGTGAATTATTTTCTGCCAAACATTGATGTAGCACTCTAAGCAACTGACCCCCAACAATATGCTGTATGGAAACTGCCGAGGATCAGATCCATCGCATTCCTTCCCTCACATTGGCCAAATTCAGTGCAAGAAATGTGCTCCGTGTGTCAGAGACCTAATATCTAATGTATTGTGTCTCTGCCCGACCTCGACTCTAATAATATCTAATGTATTGTGTCTGTGCCCGACCTCGACTCTAATAATATCTAATGTATTGTGTCTGTGCCCGACCTCGACTCTAATAATATCTAATGTATTGTGTCTCTGCTCGGCCTCGACTCTAATAATATCTAATGTATTGTGTCTCTGCCCGACCTCGACTCTAATAATATCTAATGTATTGTGTCTCTGCCCGACCTCGACTCTAATAATATATAATGTATTGTGTCTCTGCCCGACCTCGACTCTATTAATATCTAATGTATTGTGTCTCTGCCCGACCTCGACTCTAATAATATCTAATGTATTGTGTCTCTGCCCGACCTCGACTCTAATAATATCTAATGTATTGTGTCTCTGCCCGACCTCGACTCTAATAATATCTAATGTATTGTGTCTCTGCTCGACCTCGACTCTAATAATATCTAATGTATTGTGTCTCTGCCCGACCTCGACTCTAATAATATCTAATGTATTGTGTCTCTGCCCGACCTCGACTCTAATAATATCTAATGTATTGTGTCTCTGCTCGGCCTCAACTCTAATAATATCTAATGTATTGTGTCTCTGCCCGGCCTTGACTCTAATAATATCTAATGTATAGTGTCTCTGCCCGACCTCGACTCTAATAATATTTAATGTATTGTGTCTCTGCTCGGCCTCGACTCTAATAATATCTGATGTATTGTGTCTCTGCCCGACCTCGACTCTAATAATATCTAATGTATTGTGTCTCTGCCCGACCTCGACTCTAATAATATCTAATGTATTGTTTCTCTGCCCGACCTCGACTCTAATAATATCTAATGTATTGTGTCTCTGCCCAACCTCGACTCTAATAATATCTAATGTATTGTGTCTCTGCACGACCTCGACTCTAATAATATCTAATATATTGTGTCTCTGCCCGACCTCGACTCTAATAATATATAATGTATTGTGTCTCTGCTCGACCTCGACTCTAATAATATCTAATGTATTGTGTCTCTGCCCGACCTCGACTCTAATAATATCTAATGTATTGTGTCTCTGCCCGACCTCGACTCTAATAATATATAATGTATTGTGTCTCTGCCCGACCTCGACTCTAATAATATATAATGTATTGTGTCTCTGCTCGACCTCGACTCTAATAATATCTAATGTATTGTGTCTCTGCTCGACCTCGACTCTAATAATATCTAATGTATTGTGTCTCTGCTCAACCTCGACTCTAATAATATCTAATGTATTGTGTCTCTGCCCGATCTCGACTCTAATAATATCTAATGTATTGTGTCTCTGCCCGACCTCAACTCTAATAATATCTAATGTATTGTGTCTCTGCCCGACCTCGACTCTAATAATATCTAATGTATTGTGTCTCTGCCCGACCTCGACTCTAATAATGCGCGCTCCCTCAGGCTTGAAATCATCCCACACACCGGCTGAGGCCTAATGCTGGGTAAACCACAAACTGAACTTTATTGACACACACACATCAAGTTTATACAGTGCACATAACTCCTCCCCCAGTATCCTGGGAGATAGTTGAGTGACAACATAAGCCAACCCCCTCCCCAGGTGTCACATCCCGAGAGTCAAACAGTGTTCATGATGGAGGGTGTAATAAAGGGCTTTCCTTCACACTGCTCCCTCCTTGCTGACAGCTCCGGCAGACACAGATGGACCCTTTTCGGGTCGACTTGGGACTGTCCGGGTAGTCCCTGAGATATATAAACTACCAACTGCCTAGACAGGCCATCTGCATTCCTATCCAACCTGCCAGGCCGGTAGTGTATAGTGAAGTCGTACGGTTGTAGGGCTAGACTCCACCTGAGAAGACGGGCGTTATCCCCTTCAACCCCATTAAGCCAGACTAGGGCATTGTTGTCGGTGATGAGCGTGAATGCACGGCCATAGAGATAGGGTGTCCATAGGCACTCTTTTTGATAGCTGCATAACTGACCTCCCTGGGTAATAATTTCCGGCTCAGATAGGCTACTGGGTGCTACCCTCCGTCCTGGCTTAACACTGTCCCCAGTCCAAACATGGAAGCATCTGTGTGAACGATAAAACGTTTATTAGGATCAGGTGCATTTACAAGCGCTTGCTTCAGGGTTTGGAAGGCTGTCTTACACTCCGGGGACCACAGGACCTGTCAGGGTGAGTTTTTCTTCGTCAGGTCTGTCAAGGGTTTAGCCAGGGCGCTATAGTCAGGGACAAAGCGTCTATAGTAACCGGCTGTCCCTAAAATAGCCATAACTTGTGTCCTGGTACGGGGAGTGGGCCAATTGGCAACAGCCTCAATTTTAGCGGGCCCCGGTCGTTGTCTTCCACAACCTACCCTGTGTCTCAGATATTGAACTTCAGTCATACCAATGTGACACTTCTCGGGTTTCAAAGTCAAACCAACTGCTCTGATCCTGTCCAATACGGTCCCTATGTGGACTATAGTGGGCTTCCCATTAATCGCTAAAAATGGCTATGTCATCCGGTAGGCACACGTAAAGTCCTGGAGCTCATCTAGGAGACGATATACCATTCATTGGAATGCAGCTGGGGCTCTCTTCATCCCGATTCCCGAACGGCATGACCCTAAATAGATACAGGCCAAACGGGGTGACAAAGGCGGATTTCGGAACAGCATCCTCGGCTAGGGGAATTTGCCAGTAGCCCTTGCATAAGTCGATAGTAGTCAGATACTTCCCCCTAGCGATGCGGTCCAGCAGTTCGTCTACCCGGGGCATTGGCTAGGCGTCTGTAACCGTCTTATCATTTAGTCTCCGTTAATCTAGAAGGGTGATTGCCTGGGTCCGCTCCTGTGGTCCCAGCTGTTCCCCCAAGTGTACCAACTCTATGGCCCTTTCTCTCTGGTCACTCCCTAGTAAATCAGATAATGGTAAGTTATCCGTATCCTCAGATGCTGGGGCACATACGGCCGCCACTTCTTCCTCTCTCCCTTTGTACTCCTTGAGCATGTTGATGTGAAATGAGCGCTTCACATCCTCGTTCTCACAGCTGGCGACAGTGTACGTAGTGTCACATATCTTCCCAATAATCTGGTATGGTCCCTGCCAGGCAGCCTGTAGTTTGTCATGCCGGACCGGTTTAAGTACCATAACCCTCTGTCCCAGTTAAAAACTACGGTGTCAGGCCTTCCGGTCATACCATACCTGCTGGTGCCGCTGGGCCGCCTGAAGGTTCTCGTGTACCATCTGCGTCAACGCCTCAATTCAGTCCCTGAATTCCAGCACATACGGTAACACCGGGGTCCCTGCCGATTCTGTTGCCCCCTTCCAATGCTCCTTAATTAGATCTGGGGGTCTCGTTGATTCCTGCGGTACCTCCCTATAAGCAAAGAGGAGGAGAGGCAGGAACCGTTCCCAGTCTCGGTAAACGGTGGTGAATGTCTTCAGCATTTGCTTCAGAGTTTTATTAAATCGCTCACAGAGACCATTAGTCTGGGGATGATATGGTGAGCTCATCAGGGGTTTTATTCCACAAAATCCTCAGGGGTGTCCCAGGATAGGGGCTCCACTATCGCTGTCGGGAAAGTGGATCTTACCTGGGTCTCCGGAGTTTGTGAGGGGCCTTCTGCAGCGTGACTCTGGGCTCTGGTTGTTACAGCGTGCACCTCCTGGTTGGGTGTAGGCATAAAGGCAGATGTAAGAGGACCCAAATCATTGCCGAGCATCACATCGGCGGGCAAATCCTTCATGACCCCCACCTTTACTGTTACAGACCCCACACCCCAATCCAAATGAACCTGGGCAGTTGGGATTCTATAGATGGCTCCCCCTGCCACCCGAACAGCAATAGATTTGCCTGTCTGCTTGTTGTTGTTATTGAGCAAATGTCTCTAAATCAGCGTGTTGGTGGCCCCTGTATCCCAGAGGCCTTGGACAGTTTGGCCTTGAACCATCACCAGTTGACAGTGGTGTTGTTGGTTATCCTTACTGGCCGCCTGTACCATATTGGCTTCATGAAGGAACCCCAGGGGTTCTTCTCCATCTAACTCCCGGCCCTCGGGACCACGGGGTAATCAAGTGAGTGGACTGCTGCCCTGGCATCTGCCGTATGGTTCCAGTTAGGTCGGGGATGTTCCAGCGGGCATTCCCTTCGGTAGTGCCCCACTTGCTTACACCGGAAACAGCGAGGTCCAGTAGCCTGTGGAAGTCGATAGGCCACTGCTGCAGGTCGCTGGGTTGGTTAACAGTATAGATGAGCGAACTTCTATTTTTAGTTCAGCGTCCAAAGTTCGGATTCGGGTTATCGTAGCATCCCGTTATGCATTCCGCTACCACGGACCATAACGGCATTTGGAATCCATAAGGGGCTGTTTCATTGAACCTGAACCTTGGACAACACTAAGGACCTGGGGTGACGTCACCGTCATGTGATCAGTGCAGGGGGCGTGGCACAGCACTGGATCACCTCTTATCCAATCCAGTGCCCCCTGCACTGATCACATGACGGTGACGTCACCCCAGGTCCTTAGGGTTGTCCAAGGTTCAGGTTCAATGAAGCATCCCCTTATGGATTCCAAATGCTGTTATGGAATCCATAACGAGATGCTACGATAACCCGAACCCGAACTTTGGACGCCGAACTAAAAATAGAAGTTCGCTCATCTCTAGTTGACAGCTCCCTCCTGGTGGTTGCTCCGGGGCCTCGACCCGAAGTAGTTGGGGTTTGAGGGCAGGTCATTCTGGCTTCCAGGCATCCGTGTATTCATCGGCCATCCTGGCTGCCTCTTGCAAGGTGAGAGCGTTACGGTCCCTCACCCACTCCTGTACATCTGGCGGGAGCAACGTGAAGAATTGTTCCAGTAGTACCAGTTGCAACGATTTCTCCAGGGTGGTGGCCTGACAGCCATTCACCCAGTGGGTGGCTGCCATATGCAACTGGCAAGCCCACTCTGTGTACGAGTCCGACTCTGCATTCCTGGAGTCTCTAAATTTCCTCCAGTACGCCTCTGGGGTCACTGCGTACCTGGCCAGGTGCGCCTCTTTTACTCGCTGATAGCTACTCAGGTCCTGATCAGGGATGGCTCTGAAAGCATCAGCTGCCTTGCCAGACAGCTTTTCAGCTAAAATGGGAACCTATTCCTCCTCTGCTACCTAATCAGCCAAATATCCATTGATTTCATTGGTGCGCTCCTCAAATGCTTGAAATGCGCTGATAGGAATTTCCCGTGGTTCGGGGTTAGTGCGGGAATAGTTCAGTGTAGCTGCTGTACGTCTCTGGGCCTCCACTAGACAGATCTGTAATTCCCTCAGTTTGTTCGCATTTTCGTTCGCACTATCAATGACGCGAAAAATAATCTCAGGTGAAGGATTTGGCCCAAACAGCGCTAGCCATTCCCTTATTTATCTGTCCACTTCACTTTCCTCTGTAAGCACAGCCGGGGTGGCCGCAGCCATGCGCTCCTTATCCAGCACCATTAGCTCGCTGATAATAAATGCTTGGCTTTATTGCTGCCACTACCTCCACGAACTTCCAGTAGTTCTTTCAACGTGTTGGGCTTGAGCTGGTTGTAGTAGCCTTCCATGCAACCTGCTCCAGTTCCTGCCTCAGATTATGAAGCCATGGAAAAGTGATGATCCCACCGCTGCCACCAAATGTGATGGTCTGATCAACTCGCACCATCACGGGTCCCCCTTTTCCTGCCCGGATCGTAAATAATCCTGTCAGGCGTACTCCCTCAGGCAAGAAATCATCCCACCCATCAGCCGAGGCCTAATGCTGGGTAAACCACAAACTGAACTTTATTGACACACACACATCAAGTTTATACAGTGCACATAACTCCTCCCCCAGTATCCTGGGAGATAATTGAATAAGCCAACCCCCTCCCCAGGTGTCACATCCCAAGAGTCAAACAGTGTTCATGATGGAGGGCGTAATAAAGGGCTTTCCTTCACACTGCCCTTTCTTGTAGTGGCAGATTTCTGGGGTCTCTGATGTTCATCAGGTTGTCAGTTGCTCCACCTGCACATATTAATAAAGCAGGGGCGTACCTACAGGGGAAGCGGCTGCCAGGGGGCCCAACCTCAGAAGGGCCCTGCCCGGGAGGAGGACTGGGAGATTTTATAGTCAGGGCCCCCTCAGCTGTATTATACCATGACATTATATTCATGACATACAGTATATACATGTAGGACGGAGTGGCTGCCGGGCCTGGTCTGAGACAGCGATCTTCAGTAGCCGCAGGAGTGAGGGTTGCATGGGGGGGGGGGAGGCTAGTGACGCCACTGTATTATGGGATTCTGAGGGTCATTTATAAAAAAAATTATGCCAGTTTTTTGCCTAAAAATAAGTCGCGAGATGCCTTTGTGCGACTTTTTGAACACCCGTCCAAGAATGCAGTGGGTGGCTGCATGTGATGTACTGTATGATG
Organism: Bufotes viridis; assembly: GCA_033119425.1. NCBI lineage: Eukaryota > Metazoa > Chordata > Amphibia > Anura > Bufonidae > Bufotes > Bufotes viridis. Next base: position 511,044,562 of record CM065591.1, read on the forward strand.
TCACTTACTGGTGGGGTCACTTACCTGCTGCATATACTGAATGTTGTGTCGTCTTAGTTGTATCCTGCTTGTGTTGTAGTCTCCTCATCGTATGGACCTCAGACATTATGGGGAACACAAAGAGTAAAATCAAAGGCACAGAACAGGTGGACAGGGCAGAGCTGCGGCAGCCGAGGAATAACTTACAGTCTCCGTATCGTCCTACTACTGCTGATGCCAAGAAGAAGAGGAAGGCAGCTCCACAGTTCCTGGATGGACCTAAGGTGAAATGTTTCCAATAAAAGACACAATATTTATCATATAATCTTACTCTGCTTCCTTATTGTCAGAGGGTGAAGCTGGGACAAAATAAGGAGCTCCAAACCTCTACGTAGGATTCTTATATGAAATACAGAGTTGTCAGGATTCAGAACTCTGCCCCTCATCTCTGCACTTACCCTGAGATCCTGGTGACCCCTTCTCCTTTCTGTCCTCAGATCCCATCAGGAGGCGATGGAAACTTTCTGCAATGAAATGTTCTCCTATGGATCTCAAGGGAAAATTCTGATTAGAATGATCCAAACAAAGCACATAGGGTGTAATATCATATGTGTCCAAACCCCAGGACTGGCAGGAGTCCGATAAAGTGCAAGACAAGTACCCACTGATATCTGGACACCACAAGGATGACCCATCCCGGCCCTCGTGGCCATCCTATGCCCACTCTAGTGGTGAGCCTCCTGGCCGCCCTGGATGATGTGAGCTCATACTTTTCCTGGTCACCACAGCCTTTCAGTCCAGCTTATCAGCTGCTCAGCTGAATCCCCCTGTTAACAGAAGGCTATAACCAGGACCATAGATATTGTAGACCATTGACCTCCTGTAAATAACCACCAGATGCAATGTGTGAAGCTCTTTTGTAGTTGCCATACCTCACATGATCCATGACATACTGTAATATGTCTCAGGAGAACGCTCTAGAGGCTTCTGTTATCTTTTGACCTAAGCTTCTCTTATGTGAACATCTTCCTTGAGAACTGTTTTGTTTTTTTACAACCTTTTTAATCTCTTTTCTCAGTTTTCTGGATATTTTTGGTTTGTTCTCAGCTCCTCCTATTATAATTTGGTTGTTGGCTCCCATGCATCCAGTGTAATGAGGTGACATGTTCCGATCAGACTGGCGACCTCATTGTCACTGCCGGCTTTTGGGCTTCACTGTCTTATACCTTTACATTATTTTGTAGGTCGATGTTCTCAACTCATGGGTTTCAAAGCATATTAAGAAGAAGGAATGTGTGGCTTTTACCCCGAGATCAGCGGGGGAGGAGTGAGTAATAATGTCTACATTTTTTGTTATGTTCTTGTTACTCTCTTTCTACATACTGTAGAGGCTTCGTCACTTTCATAGAATTTACCATTGATGGTTAAGTTTCTTGCTCGCAGTGATGTTGCACTGAGAGGGCCTCATACATTCCTGAAGATGGTCATACACATTAGATGAATATCATGGCAACCAAATCCACTGATCTCAGCCAGAACTGCCAACCATGTAAAAATTAGGTTTGTCCTAAAGACATAAAAGCCCCGATCAGGGTATCTAGAGGAGACAGAGGAGTCAGGAAGGGGAGGAGAAAACTGTAGCAGACACAAGGGGTCTAGAGGGGGCAGTGAAGATTGGAGACAACGAAAGGGTCTGGGGGGGACTGAGTTATGTAGTTATGTAGTGGGTTTTGGGTCGCAGTTTGGGCACTCGGTCTCAAAAAGGTTCACCATCACTGCTCTAGAGGAACAGACTAGTCTGGAGAGGACTGAGAAGATTAAGGCGGACACATGAGTCTTGAGGGGGACAGAAGATTTTGGTGAGAACAGAGTTATTTGGAGAGGACAGAGGTGTCTGGGCAAAATAGAAGAGTCTGGAGGGGTCAGAGTTATCTGGAGGAGACAGAGGAGTCTGGAAAGGGAGTGAGAGGCCTGAAGGTCAACAGAAGAGTCTGGAGAGGGCAGAGGTGTCTGGAGGGTAGAGAGAAGACTCCATAGGACAGAGGGGTCTAGAGAGGTACCGAGAGGCCAGGAGGAGGAACCAAGGAGTCTGGAGGAGGCAGAGATGTCTGGGGGGACAGAGAGAATATTGGGGAGGACAAAGGTGTCCAGGGGGACTGAGAGGAGTTCAGAGGACAGAGGGGTCTGGAGGAGCTGGAGGAGACAGAGATGACTTGAGAGGACAGAGAGGGGTCTGGAGGGGACAGAGAATATTCGAGAGGAGATACAAGTCTGGAGCGGTACAGTGGCTTCTGGAGGGATACAGAAGAGTCAGCAGGGGTATAGAGGAGGGGCAGGGTATTCTGGGGGGGGGGGGGCAGAGAACACTGCAGAAGAGGGAGGTATCTGGCTAGGCCTTATTTATCTCTCTAATACATGTATGATTGTCTGAAACCTGCGTCCATGTGTATGGGGAATCAGGAGTGATAGCTGTTGGCTGAACAGGTATTTGCTAGTCTGCTATGTAAAGTCTTGAGTCATTGAGGTAGAGCTATGGAGGAATAGGTTTTTCATTACTACTGTTTTCCCTCTCAGAGACATCTGTGGCTGTGGTCACACCAGAGAACTGCATTTTCATGGTTTGGAAATGAATGTGGCACCTGGAACCTCTTGGGAACCTCAGAAACATGTCAAAGAATTTCCTAGTGATTCTCACGGGGACATGACTTTCTCTGGAACCACAAGAACCTGGGCAAAGGTGAGGTTCTAGTAGGTCTTCCTATAAAGATCAATCCCTGTGGTGCTCCATGTGGTAAATTATTTGGGGTTTGGGGCCTGTCACTCACCCACGGTTGGCTTTAGTTCCTTTTGTGTACCCTCCTGGACATTATTGGACTTTTCTACTACTGATGCCTAAACTGTATTCCTTCCAGTATGTGCGCGCCTCATGTGACACGAAGCCCAGTGTGTTATTTGAACTTATGACACAGCAATGGGGGCTCAGCATGCCCAGCCTGCTGATATCTGTGACCGGAGGAGCGAAGAACTTCAACATAAGCCCAAGACTGAAGAACCAGTTTAGCTGGGGTCTGGTGAAAGCAGCACAGAGTACAGGTGAGATGGCTCAGGTCATGAGGTGCAGTCAGGCATCCTATTATCACAGTGCTCCTAGTGGTACAGAAATATGTGTTTCTTAACAATACAGTATATATGCGTTGTCTAATGGGTACTCTTTTTCATTATGGAGAGTATGCTTGAGCAGTATTGTAGACCAGGCGATGCCCCTACTATGCCAATTAGCTGAGTACATGTGAGCAGTATTATAGTCCTATTATAGTCCACGTATGTGTGCACAGCATTGTAAGCCACATGATGCCCCTCTCGGTTTCTGGGAAAGATATTCAATCTGGTTTCTTAAGGGCTGGAAGTGGGCACCGCTCTGCAGCTCAGGAAGGAGGCCTATAAGACTCACCTAGGTTTTAGAGGGGGACAATAAGAAATAAAATATTTTTCATTACACCTCAGGTCAGACCACCGATCAGACCCCCAATGTTAATCAGACCTCAATACAAAGGGAGAGAGCTGGCGGCACCGCCACAGATCACATCCAAAGCACCATAAGGCTGGCGTCAAGTTATACGCTTTCCCAAATGAACATATGTCCGATTCATGTGGTGCACGACTCCGTGCACGACTGGAGTAGGTAGATGTAAAGGAGCGGCACTCACCATCGGGATGTAACAGCTATCAGATCCTTTATTGTAACAATGTTACTCACATCATAAATGCAGGGATTGAACACGGCAGCTGCCGTCCTGTAGCGTCTGTTAGGAGTCCGCCCCGTGTTCAATCCCTACGTTTATGATATCAGTATCATTGCTGCAATAAAGGATCTGATTGCTGTTACATCCCGATGGTGAGTGCCGCTCATTTACATCCACCTACTCCAGTCGTTAATCAGACCTCAGCTGACAGCCCCAATCAGACCACCAATGTTAATAAGACCCAAATCAGACCTCAGCTCAGACCCCAATGTAAATGACCTCCAATCAGACCTCAGATGAGAGCCCCATGCCTCTCACCATCCCCCATTATCAGCCGCATGCCTCTCACCATCCCCCATTATCAGCCGCATGCCTCTCACTATCCCCCATTATCAGCCCCATGCCTCTCACTATCCCCCATTATCAGCCCCATGCCTCTCACTATCCCCCATTATCAGCCCCATGCCTCTCACTATCCCCCATTATCAGCCCCATGCCTCTCATCAGCCCCCATTATCAGCCCCATGCCTCTCATTATCCCCTATTATCAGCCCCATGCCTCTCATTAGCCCCCATTATCAGCCCTTATGCCTCTCATTATCCCCCATTATCAGCCCCATGCATCTCATCAGCCCCCATTATCAGCCCCATGCCTCTCATTATCCCCCATTATCAGCCCCATGCCTCTCATTATCCCCCATTATCAGCCCCATGCATCTCATCAGCCCCCATTATCAGCCCCATGCCTCTCATTATCCCCCATTATCAGCCCCATGCCTCTCATTAGCCCCCATTATCAGCCCTTATGCCTCTCATTAGCCCCCATTATCAGCCCCATGCCTCTCATTATCCCCCATTATCAGCCCCATGCCTCTCATTAGCCCCCATTATCAGCCCCATGCCTCTCATTAGCCCCCATTATAAGCCACATGCCTCTCATCAGCCCCCATTATCAGCCCCATGCCTCTCATTAGCCCCCATTATCAGCCCCATGCCTCTCATTAGCCCCCATTATCAGCCCCATGCCTCTCATCAGCCCCCATTATAAGCCCTTATGCCTCTCATTAGCCCCCATTATCAGCCCTTATGCCTCTCATCAGCCCCATGCCTCTCATTATCCCCCATTATCAGCCCCATGCCTCTCATTATCCACCATTATCAGCCCCATGCCTCTCATCAGCCCCCTGCCTCTCATTAGCCCCCATTATCAGCCCCATGCCTCTCATTAGCCCCCATTATCAGCCCCATGCCTCTCATTAGCACCCATTATCAGCCCCATGCCTCTCATTATCCCCCATTATCAGCCCCATGCCTCTCATTAGCCCCCATTATCAGCCCCATGCCTCTCATTATCCCCCATTATAAGCCCCATGCCTCTCATCAGCCCCCATTATCAGCCCCATGCCTCTCATTAGGCCCCATTATCAGCCCCATGTCTCTCATTAGCCCCCATTATCAGCCCCATGCCTTTCATTTGCCCCCATTATCAGCCCCATGCCTCTCATTAGACCCCATTATCAGCCCCATGCCTCTCATTATCCCCCATTATAAGCCCCATGCCTCTCATCAGCCCCCATTATCAGCCCTTATGCCTCTCATTAGCCCCCATTATCAGCCCTTATGCCTCTCATCAGCCCCATGCCTCTTATTATCCCCCATTATCAGCCCCATGCCTCTCATCAGCCCCATGCCTCTCATTAGCCCCCATTATCAGCCCCATGCCTCTCATTAGCCCCCATTATCAGCCCCATGCCTCTCATTAGCACCCATTATCAGCCCCATGCCTCTCATTATCCCCCATTATAAGCCCCATGCCTCTCATCAGCCCCCATTATCAGCCCTTATGCCTCTCATTAGCCCCCATTATCAGCCCCATGCCTCTCATTATCCCCCATTATCAGCCCCATGCCTCTCATTAGCTCCCCATTATCAGCCCTTATGCCTCTCATCAGCCCCCTATTATCAGCCCCATGCCTCTCATTAGCCCCCATTATCAGCCCCATGCCTCTCATTAGCCCCCATTATCAGCCCCATGCCTCTTATTAACCCCCATTATCAGCCCCATGCCTCTCATTAGCCCTCATTTTCAGCCCCATGCCTCTTTAACCCCCATTATCAGCCCCATGCCTCTCATTAGCCCCTATTATCAGCCCCATGCCTCTCATCAGCCCCCATTATCAGCCCCATGCCTCTCATCAGCCCCCATTATCAGCCCCATGCCTCTCATTAGCCCCTGTTATCAGCCCCATGCCTCTCATTAGCCCCCATTATCAGCCCCATGCCTCTCATTAGCCCCCATTATCAGCCCCATGCCTCTCATCAGCCCCCATTATCAGCCCCATGCCTCTCATCAGCCCCCATTATCAGCCCCATGCCTCTCATTAGCCCCCATTATCAGCCCCATGCCTCTCATTAGCCCCCATTATCAGCCCCATGCCTCTCATTAGCCCCCGTTATCAGCCCCATGCCTCTCATTATCCCCCATTATCAGCCCTTATGCCTCTCATTAGCCCCCATTATCAGCCCCATGCCTCTCATTAGCCCCCATTATCAGCCCTTATGCCTCTCATTAGCCCCCATTATCAGCCCCATGCCTCTCATCAGCCCCATGCCTCTCATTATCCCCCATTATCAGCCCCATGCCTCTCATTATCCCCCATTATAAGCCCCATGCCTCTCAATAGCCCCCATTATCAGCCACATGCCTCTCATTATCCCCCATTATCAGCCCCATGCCTCTCATCAGCCCCATTATCAGCCCTTATGCCTCTCATTAGCCCCCATTATCAGCCCCATGCCTCTCATTAGCCCCCATTATCAGCCCTTATGCCTCTCATTAGCCCCCATTATCAGCCCTTATGCCTCTCAGTAGCCCCCATTATCAGCCCCATGCCTCTCATTAGCCCCCATTATCAGCCCCATGCCTCTCATCAGCCCCCATTATCAGCCCTTATGCCTCTCATTATCCCCCATTATCAGCCCCATGCCTCTCATTAGCCCCCATTATCAGCCCTTATGCCTCTCATCAGCCTCCATTATCAGCCCCATGCCTCTCATCAGCCCCATGCCTCTCATCAGCCCCATGCCTCTCATTAGCCCCCATTATCAGCCCTTATGCCTCTCATCAGCCCCATTATCAGCCCTTATGCCTCTCATTAGCCCCCATTATCAGCCCCATGCCTCTCATTAGCCCCCATTATCAGCCCCATGCCTCTCATCAGCCCCCATTATCAGCCCTTATGCCTCTCATCAGCCCCATTATCAGCCCCATGCCTCTCATCAGCCCCATTATCAGCCCTTATGCCTCTCATTAGCCCCCCATTATCAGCCCCATGCCTCTCATTAGCCCTCCATTATCAGCCCCATGCCTCTCATTATCCCCCATTATAAGCCCCATGCCTCTCATCAGCCCCCATTATCAGCCCCATGCCTCTCATTAGGCCCCATTATCAGCCCTATGTCTCTCATTAGCCCCCATTATCAGCCCCATGCCTCTCATTAGCCCCCATTATCAGCCCCATGCCTCTCATTAGCCCCCATTATCAGCCCTTATGCCTCTCATCAGCCCCATGCCTCTCATTATCCCCCATTATCAGCACCATGCCTCTCATTATCCCCCATTATCAGCCCCATGCCTCTCATCAGCCCCATGCCTCTCATTAGCCCCCATTATCAGCCCCATGCCTCTCATTAGCCCCCATTATCAGCCCCATGCCTCTCATTATCCCCCATTATAAGCCCCATGCCTCTCATCAGCCCCCATTATCAGCCCTTATGCCTCTCATTAGCCCCCATTATCAGCCCTTATGCCTCTCATCAGCCCCCATTATCAGCCCCATGCCTCTCATTAGCCCCCATTATCAGCCCCATGCCTCTCATTAGCCCCCATTATCAGCCCCATGCCTCTTATTAACCCCCAATATCAGCCCCATGCCTCTCATTAGCCCCCATTTTCAGCCCCATGCCTCTTTTTAACCCCCATTATCAGCCCCATGCCTCTCATTAGCCCCTATTATCAGCCCCATGCCTCTCATCAGCTCCCCATTATCAGCCCCATGCCTCTCATCAGCCCCCATTATCAGCCCCATGCCTCTCATTAGCCCCTGTTATCAGCCCCATGCCTCTTATTAACCCCCATTATCAGCCCCATGCCTCTCATTAGCCCCCATTATCAGCCCCATGCCACTCATTAGCCCCCATTATCAGCCCCATGCCTCTCATCAGCCCCCATTATCAGCCCCATGCCTCTCATCAGCCCCCATTATCAGCCCCATGCCTCTCATTATCCCCCATTATCAGCCCTTATGCCTCTCATTAGCCCCCATTATCAGCCCCATGCCTCTCATCAGCCCCATGCCTCTCATTATCCCCCATTATCAGCCCCATGCCTCTCATTAGCCCCCATTATCAGCCACATGCCTCTCATTATCCCCCATTATCAGCCCCATGCCTCTCATTATCCCCCATTATCTGCCCCCATTATCAGCCCCATGCCTCTCATTAGCCCCCATTATCAGCCCTTATGCCTCTCATTAGCCCCCATTATCAGCCCTTATGCCTCTCAGTAGCCCCCATTATCAGCCCCATGCCTCTCATTAGCCCCCATTATCAGCCCTTATGCCTCTCATCAGCCCTCATTATCAGCCCCATGCCTCTCATCAGCCCCATTATCAGCCCCATGCCTCTCATTATCCCCATTATCAGCCCTCATTATCAGCCCTTATGCCTCTCATTAGCCCCCATTATCAGCCCCATGCCTCTCATTAGCCCCCATTATCAGCCCTTATGCCTCTCATTAGCCTCTCATTATCAGCCCCATGCCTTTCATTAGCCCCTCATTATCAGCCCCATGCCTCTCATTACCCCCCATTATCAGCCCCATGCCTCTCATCAGCCCCCATTATCAGCCCCATGCCTCTCATCAGCCCCCATAATCAGCCCCATGCCTCTCATTAGCCCCCATTATCAGCCCCATGCCTCTCATTACCCCCCATTATCAGCCCCATGCCTCTCATCAGCCCCCATTATCAGCCCCATGCCTCTCATCAGCCCCCATTATCAGCCCCATGCCTCTCATTACCCCCCATTATCAGCCCTTATGCCTCTCATCAGCCCCATTATCAGCCCCATGCCTCTCATCAGCCCCATTATCAGCCCTTATGCCTCTCATTAGCCCCCATTATCAGCCCCATGCCTCTCATTAGCCCCCATTATCAGCCCCATGCCTCTCATTATCCCCCATTATCAGCCCCATGCCTCTCATCAGCCCCCATTATCAGCCCCATGCCTCTCATTAGCCCCCATTATCAGCCCCATGCCTCTCATTAGCCCCCATTATCAGCCCCATGCCTCTCATTAGCCCCCATTATCAGCCCTATGCCTCTCATTAGCCCCCATTATCAGCCCCATGCCTCTCATCAGCCCCCATTATCAGCCCTTATGCCTCTCATCAGCCCCATTATCAGCCCCATGCCTCTCATCAGCCCCATTATCAGCCCTTATGCCTCTCATCAGCCCTCATTATCAGCCCCATGCCTCTCATCAGCCCCCATTATCAGCCCCATGCCTCTCATTAGCCCCCATTATCAGCCCCATGCCTCTCATTAGCCCCCATTATCAGCCCCATGCCTCTCATTAGCCCCCATTATCAGCCCCATGCCTCTCATTAGCCCCTATTATCAGCCCCATGCCTCTCATTAACCCCCATTATAAGCCACATGCCTCTCATCAGCCCCCATTATCAGCCCCATGCCTCTCATTACCCCCATTATCAGCCCCATGCCTCTCATCAGCCCCCATTATCAGCCCTTATGCCTCTCTATCAGCCCCCATTATCAGCCCCATGCCTCTCATTAGCCCCCATTATCAGCCCCATGCCTCTCATTAGCCCCCTATTATCAGCCCCATGCCTCTCATTAACCCCCATTATAAGCCACATGCCTCTCATCAGCCCCCATTATCAGCCCCATGCCTCTCATTACCCCCCATTATCAGCCCCATGCCTCTCATCAGCCCCCATTATCAGCCCTTATGCCTCTCATCAGCCCCCATTATCAGCCCCATGCCTCTCATTAGCCCCCATTATCAGCCCCATGCCTCTCATTAGCCCCCATTATCAGCCCCATGCCTCTCATTAGCCCCTATTATCAGCCCCATGCCTCTCATTAACCCCCATTATAAGCCACATGCCTCTCATCAGCCCCCATTATCAGCCCCATGCCTCTCATTACCCCCCATTATCAGCCCCATGCCTCTCATCAGCCCCCATTATCAGCCCCATGCCTCTCATCAGCCCCCATTATCAGCCCTTATGCCTCTCATTATCCCCCATTATCAGCCCCATGCCTCTGATTAGCCCCCATTATCAGCCCCATGCCTCTCATTAACCCCCATTATCAGCACCATGCCTCCCATCAGCCCCCATTATCAGCCCCATGCCTCTCATTAACCCCCATTATCAGCCCTTATGTCTCTCATCAGCCCCCATTTTGCCTCTCTCAGGCCCCCATTATGCATATCAGGCCCTCCATTAGTAATAATTCTCTGCTAGGGCACACATGGTAGTAATAGTGCTCCTACAGTGCCCCCAACATATCTCCTCTGTGCCCCAGAAGTAATAATTCTCCTTATAATGTGACAGTGTAAAAAATACCCCATAATGCCCCCAGTTGAGCTAATGTCCCTATAGTGCCCCGATAATGTGCCAGTATAAAATACCCCTTCTTTGTGGCCTCAGTATATGTCCCGATAGTGCCCCCCAATAATGTGGCAGTAAGTGCCCCCATAGATGCCCCCCAGCCCCAATCATGTGCCACTAAGAAGTGTCCCCCCTAATCATGTGCCGTTAAAAGTGCCCCAATAGATGCACCCGAGCCCAAATCATGTGCCAGTAAGACGTGCCCCTCATCCCAATCATGTGATAGCAAAGGGCCCCCCACAGCGCTTCTTTACTACCATATATATATGAAAAAACACTATACTTACCTCCATGGCAGCAATGCGATGCAGGCCTCTTCCGGCCTGTGTCCCGCGTTGTACGGTTCAGACGGCACGATGACATCATTGCGCCACCTGCTTCGGCCTCTGATAGGCTGCTGGAACAAGGCCCACAGCCTATCAGAGGAACAAGGAAGGGAGACGCCACTTAGTCCCCTGCCCCGCCGCAGCACAACCACCTGTATCGCTGTCCTGAGGACGGCGACACAGATGACTATGGAGATGAGAAGTGTTCATCTCCCTGTGTCCTGCCGCCGCCAGCTCTGCGGGCCGGATAAAATGGTCCGCCGGGCCGTAGTTTGCCCATCACTGGTCTAGCCTACAATAATCATCACATGTATTAACTGGGCTCCATAACAGAAATAGTACCCACCCAGAGGTACCCCCTAAGGCCTTGTAACTAGAAAAGCTGTTCTCATCTGCTTTTTCAGATTAAAGGGGTTGTCACCACTTCCACAAGTGGCATTCATCATGAAGAGAAAGTAACACAAGGCATTTACGAATGTATAGTTCTTATTAATATAGCTTACTTTGCTGGCTAGACTCCTTTTATCATCACATTATATACTTCACATTTCCATGGTTACAGACCACCCTGTAATCCAGCAGCGGTGGTCATGCTTGCACACTATAGAAAAAAGCGCCACCATAGGAACATACATAGGCTGGTGCTTTTTCCTATAGTGTGCAAGCACGGCCACCGATTCTGGATTTAAAGGTGGCCATAACTATGGAAACGAGAAGTGTATACTGTGATGGAAAAATGAGTCTAGCCAGCAAAGGAAGCAATATGGATAATGACAATACATTAGTAAGTGGCTTGTATTACCTTGGTCTACATGATTATATGCCATTTGCTGAAGTGTGACAACCCATTAAAGTGCTTTTGTCAGTAAAGAACTACTTGCAGATTTGAGGCTGACTTAGCAATTTTTCTTGCTCTGCTACATGAACCTGTTTAAAAGGCAGGAAAGCATTTCTGTGAGAAAATAAGTCAGTGCTTATTGCTGCTGTGTTCTCCTTACTGTTCATCTGAGCCTACATCACTCTATACCAAAAGCAGACAACACCTTGAAAATGTTTCACCGTTTTGGATGAATGTCAGATGAGACAGAGACACCTCTAAAGTAACATTTAACTAAAAGTGAGACAAGAGAATTACAATATCACAAAAAACTTACATCTCTCAATAAAAAATGCAAGCTAGACCTCTTTCTAGAAGGACAAGAGAACCAGAATGAATCAAGAGAAACTTGTCCTACTTGGTTGACTTGCCTTGAGGGTTCTCTTTTTAGTGCTCTTTATCATTAGGGAGACTGAAAAGTATGCATGAGTATTGTATGCCCGACAACACTACTATTGGTTTCTAGGAAGAGTAAATTGCATATCTTAAGTCTTCTTGCATGAGTTGGCTATCCCCTCTTTTCTTTTCTTGTCAGGCAGCTAATTTGCATACCTTTGACTTTCTGGGAATTATATTCAAATTAGCTTTTCTTCCAAAACAGAATAGAATGCTAATCTTTTCTCATGTCAGCCAAATTAAAATTAAGTAAGAGACATTCTAGAAAGAGAATTAGCTTCTTAGACTTTAGGCTAAGATCAAATGTAGAATCTGTTAGTTTCCATCCAGGAGGTTTAGTCTGGTCCTCTAGGATGTTGAGAAGAGAACCACACTGTTGTCTCTAGGGTGTATGTCTTTGGTCTATTAGTGCCATCTGGAAGGTGACCAAGAGCTACCAGATCAAGGCCATGGGCTGTAGGCCTTTGGTCTTCTAGTGCCATCTGGTAGGTGACCAAGAGCTACCAGATCAAGACCATGGGCTGTATGCCTTTGGTCTTCTAGTGCCATCTGGTAGGTGACCAAGAGCTACCAGATCAAAGCCATGGGCTGTAGGCCTTTGGTCTATCTAGTGCCATCTGGTAGGTGACCAAGAGCTACCAGATCAAGACCATGGGCTGTATGCCTTTGGTCTACTAGTGCCATCTGGTAGGTGACCAAGAGCTACCAGATGTATGCAGAGGGACCTGCTCACCCCCCCCCCCCCCCCGGTTGGTCATCGCAGGGCCATCTCATTACTCCAGAGAGTGCTGCTGAGGGCTTTACCGGAGGCGGTTTGGGGAGGGGGGCATGAATCAGTTTCGCACCGGGGCCCCATGGATTGTGTGTACACAACTGCCAGCGTACCATGTGACCATGCATGAATAAAGACCGCATCACATGGTACACCGCCATTCTGCTCTGACTAGTGTAGGGACAGGGTTAGGCTTTTATTGGTTTTAGTGCAGTACAGCTCCTCTGCACCACTGAGACAGAGATACCAGACTGAGGGGACCTGTGGACATTACTGATGGTGCAGTACAGCTCCTCTGCACCACTGAGACAGAAATACCAGACTGAGGGGACCTGTAGGTATTACTGAAGGTGCAGTACAGCTCCTCTGCACCACTGAGACAGAGATACCAGACTGAGGGGACCTGTAGGTATTTCTGATGGGTACAGTACAGCTCCTCTGCACTACTGAGACAGAGATACCAGACTGATGGGACCTGTAGACATTACTGAAGGTGCAGTACAGCTCCTCTGCACCACTGAGACAGAGATACCAGACTGAGGGGACCTGTAGACATTACTGATGGGGGCAGTACAGCTCCTCTGCACCACTGAGACAGAGATACCAGACTGAGGGGACCTGTAGGTATTACTGATGGGGGCAGTACAGCTCCTCTGCACCACTGAGACAGAGATACCAGACTGAAGGGACCTGTAGACATTATTGATGGGAGCAGTACAGCTCCTCTGCACCACTGAGACAGAGATACCAGACTGAGGGGACCTGTAGACATTACTGATGGGAGCAGTACAGCTCCTCTGCACCACTGAGACAGAAATACCAGACTGAGGGGACCTGTAGACATTACTGATGGGGCAGTACAGCTCCTCTGCACCACTGAGACAGAGATACCAGACTGAGGGGACCTGTAGACATTACTGATGGGAGCAGTACAGCTCCTCTGCACCACTGAGACAGAGATACCAGACTGAGGGGACCTGTAGACATTACTGATGGGTGCAGTACAGCTCCTCTGCACCACTGAGACAGAGATACCAGACTGAGGGGACCTGTAGGTATTACTGATGGGAGCAGTACAGCTCCTCTGCACCACTGAGACAGAGATACCAGACTGAGGGGGACCTGTAGACATTACTGATGGGGGCAGTACAGCTCCTCTGCACCACTGAGACAGAAATACCAGACTGAGGGGACCTGTAGACATTACTGATGGGTGCAGTACAGCTCCTCTGCACCACTGAGACAGAGATACCAGACTGAGGGGACCTGTAGACATTACTGATGGTGCAGTACAGCTCCTCTGCACCACTGAGACAGAGATACCAGACTGAGGGGGACCTGTAGACGTTACTAATGGAAGCAGTACAGCTCCTCTGCACCACTGAGACAGAAATACCAGACTGAGGGGACCTGTAGGTATTACTGATGGGAGCAGTACAGCTCCTCTGCACCACTGAGACAGAAGTACCAGACTGAGGGGACCTGTAGACATTACTGATGGTGCAGTACAGCTCCTCTGCACCACTGAGACAGAAATACTAGACTGAGGGGACCTGTAGACATTACTGATGGGAGCAGTACAGCTCCTCTGCACCACTGAGACAGAGATACCAGACTGAGGGGACCTATAGACATTACTGATGGGAGCAGTACAGCTCCTCTGCACCACTGAGACAGAAATACCAGACTGAGGGGACCTGTAGGTATTACTGATGGGAGCAGTACAGCTCCTCTGCACCACTGAGACAGAAATACCAGACTGAGTGGACCGGTAGGTATTACTGATGGGAGCAGTACAGCTCCTCTGCACCACTGAGACAGAAATACCAGACTGAGGAGACCTGTAGCCATTACTGATGGTGCAGTACAGCTCCTCTGCACCACTGAGACAGAGATACCAGACTGAGGGGGACCTGTAGACATTACTGATAGGAGCAGTACAGCTCCTCTGCACTACTGAGACAGAGATACCAGACTGAGGGGACCTGTAGACATTACTGATGGGGGCAGTACAGCTCCTCTGCACCACTGAGACAGAAATACCAGACTGAGGGGACCTGTAGACATTACTGATGGAAGCAGTACAGCTCCTCTGCACCACTGAGACATAGATACCAGACTGAGGGGGACCTGTAGACATTACTGATGGGAGCAGTACAGCTCCTCTGCACCACTGAGACAGAAATACCAGACTGAGGGGACCTGTAGGTATTACTGATGGGAGCAGTACAGCTCCTCTGCACCACTGAGACATAGATACCAGACTGAGGGGACCTGTAGACATTACTAATGGGAGCAGTGTAGCTCCTCTGCACCACTGAGACAGAGATACCAGACTGAGGGGACCTGTAGACATTACTGATGGGAGCAGTACAGCTCCTCTGCACCACTGAGACAGAAATACCAGACTGAGGGGGACCTGTAGATATTACTGATGGGAGCAGTACAGCTCCTCTGCACCACTGAGACAGAGATACCAGACTGAGGGGACCTGTAGATATTACTGATGGATGCAGTACAGCTCCTCTGCACCACTGAGACAGAGATACCAGACTGAGGGGACCTGTAGATATTACTGATGGGTGCAGTACAGCTCCTCTGCACCACTGAGACAGAGATACCAGACTGAGGGGACCTGTAGGTATTACTGATGGGAGCAGTACAGCTCCTCTGCACCACTGAGACATAGATACCGGACTGAGGGGACCTGTAGACATTACTGATGGGGGCAGTACAGCTCCTCTGCACCACTGAGACTGAGATACCAGACTGAGGGGACCTGTAGGTATTACTGATGGGGGCAGTACAGCTCCTCTGCACCACTGAGACAGAGATACCAGACTGAGGGGACCTGTAGACATTACTGATGGGTGCAGTACAGCTCCTCTGCACCACTGAGACAGAAATACCAGACTGAGGGGACCTGTAGACATTACTGATGGGAGCAGTACAGCTCCTCTGCACCACTGAGACAGAGATACCAGACTGAGGGGACCTGTAGACATTACTGATGGGGCAGTACAGCTCCTCTGCACCACTGAGACAGAGATACCAGACTGAGGGGACCTGTAGACATTACTGATGGGAGCAGTACAGCTCCTCTGCACCACTGAGACAGAAATACCAGACTGAGGGGACCTGTAGGCATTACTGATGGGAGCAGTACAGCTCCTCTGCACCACTGAGACAGAGATACCAGACTGATGGGACCTGTAAGTATTACTGATGGGTGCAGTACAGCTCCTCTGCACCACTGAGACAGAGATACCAGACTGAGGGGACCTGTAGACATTACTGATGGGAGCAGTACAGCTCCTCTGCACCACTGAGACAGAGATACCAGACTGAGGGGACCTGTAGGCATTACTGATGGGAGCAGTACAGCTCCTCTGCACCACTGAGACAGAGATACCAGACTGAGGGGACCTGTAGACATTACTGATGGGAGCAGTACAGCTCCTCTGCACCACTGAGACAGAGATACCAGACTGAGGGGACCTGTAGACATTACTGATGGGAGCAGTACAGCTCCTCTGCACCACTGAGACAGAGATACCAGACTGAGGGGACCTGTAGACATTACTGATGGGAGCAGTACAGCTCCTCTGCACCACTGAGACAGAGATACCAGACTGAGGGGACCTGTAGACATTACTGATGGGTACAGTACATCTCCTCTGCACCACTGAGACAGAGATACCAGACTGAGGGGACCTGTAGACATTACTGATGGGAGCAGTACAACTCCTCTGCACCACTGAGACAGAGATACCAGACTGAGGGGACCTGTAGGCATTACTGATGGGAGCAGTACAGCTCCTCTGCACCACTGAGACAGAGATACCAGACTGAGGGGACCTGTAGGCATTACTGATGGGAGCAGTACAGCTCCTCTGCACCACTGAGACAGAGATACCAGACTGAGGGGACCTGTAGACATTACTGATGGGAGCAGTACAGCTCCTCTGCACCACTGAGACAGAGATACCAGACTGAGGGGACCTGTAGACATTACTGATGGGTGCAGTACAGCTCCTCTGCACCACTGAGACAGATACCAGACTGATGGGACCTGTAGACATTACTGATGGGTGCAGTACATCTCCTCTGCACCACTGAGACAGATACCAGACTGAGGGGACCTGTAGACATTACTGATGGGAGCAGTACAGCTCCTCTGCACCACTGAGACAGAGATACCAGACTGAGGGGACCTGTAGGCATTACTGATGGGTGCAGTACAGCTCCTCTGCACCACTGAGGCAGAAATATCAGACTGAGGGGACCTGTAGACATTACTGATGGGAGCAGTACAGCTCCTCTGCACCACTGAGACAGAAATACCAGACTGAGGGGACCTGTAGGCATTACTGATGGGTGCATTACAGCTCGTCTGCACCACTGAGACAGAGATACCAGACTGAGGGGACCTGTAGATATTACTGATGGGAGCAGTACAGCTCCTCTGCACCACTGAGACAGAGATACCAGACTGAGGGGGACCTGTAGACATTACTGATGGGAGCAGTACAGCTCCTCTGCACCACTGAGACAGAGATACCAGACTGAGGGGACCTGTAGACATTACTGATGGGAGCAGTACAGCTCCTCTGCACCACTGAGACAGAGATACCAGACTGAGGGGACCTGTAGACATTACTGATGGGAGCAGTACAGCTCCTCTGCACCACTGAGACAGAGATACCAGACTGAGGGGACCTGTAGGCATTACTGATGGGTGCAGTACAGCTCCTCT
Source organism: Bufotes viridis (assembly GCA_033119425.1). NCBI lineage: Eukaryota > Metazoa > Chordata > Amphibia > Anura > Bufonidae > Bufotes > Bufotes viridis. Next base: position 511,062,108 of record CM065591.1, read on the forward strand.
GCACCACTGAGACAGAGATACCAGACTGAGGGGACCTGTAGGCATTACTGATGGGAGCAGTACAGCTCCTCTGCACCACTGAGACAGAGATACCAGACTGAGGGGACCTGTAGACATTACTGATGGGAGCAGTACAGCTCCTCTGCACCACTGAGACAGAGATACCAGACTGAGGGGACCTGTAGACATTACTGATGGGAGAAGTACAGCTCCTCTGCACCACTGAGACAGAAATACCAGACTGAGGGGGACCTGTAGACATTACTGATGGGTGCAGTACAGCTCCTCTGCACCACTGAGACAGAGATACCAGACTGAGGGGACCTGTAGGTATTACTGATGGGAGCAGTACAGCTCCTCTGCACCACTGAGACAGATACCAGACTGAGGGGGACCTGTAGACATTACTGATGGGAGCAGTACAGCTCCTCTGCACCACTGAGACAGAGATACCAGACTGAGGGGACCTGTAGGTATTACTGATGGGTGCAGTACAGCTCCTCTGCACCACTGAGACAGAGATACCAGACTGAGGGGACCTGTAGACATTACTGATGGGAGCAGTACAGCTCCTCTGCACCACTGAGACAGAAATACCAGACTGAGGGGGCCTGTAGACATCACTGATGGGAGCAGTACAGCTCCTCTGCACCACTGAGACAGAGATACCAGACTGAGGGGACCTGTAGACATTACTGATGGTGCAGTACAGCTCCTCTGCACCACTGAGACAGAGATACCAGACTGAGGGGACCTGTAGACATTACTGATGGTGCAGTACAGCTCCTCTGCACCACTGAGACAGAGATACCAGACTGAGGGGACCTGTAGGTATTACTGATGGGAGCAGTACAGCTCCTCTGCACCACTGAGACAGAGATACCAGACTGAAGGGACCTGTAGATATTACTGATGGGTGCAGTACAGCTCCTCTGCACCACTGAGACAGAGATACCAGACTGAGGGGACCTGTAGACATTACTGATGGGTGCATTACAGCTCCTCTGCACCACTGAGACAGATACCAGACTGATGGGACCTGTAGACATTACTGATGGGTGCAGTACATCTCCTCTGCACCACTGAGGCAGAGAAACCAGACTGAGGGGACCTGTAGGCATTACTGATGGGAGCAGTACAGCTCCTCTGCACCACTGAGACAGAAATATCAGACTGAGGGGACCTGTAGACATTACTGATGGGAGCAGTACAGCTCCTCTGCACCACTGAGACAGAAATACCAGACTGAGTGGACCTGTAGACATTACTGATGGGAGCAGTACAGCTCCTCTGCACCACTGAGACAGAGATACCAGACTGAGGGGACCTGTAGACATTACTGATGGGGGCAGTACATCTCCTCTGCACCACTGAGACAGAGATACCAGACTGAGGGGACCTGTAGACATTACTGATGGGAGCAGTACAGCTCCTCTGCACCACTGAGACAGAGATACCAGACTGAGGGGACCTGTAGACATTACTGATGGGGGCAGTACATCTCCTCTGCACCACTGAGACAGAGATACCAGACTGAGGGGACCTGTAGACATTACTGATGGGTGCAGTACAGCTCCTCTGCACCACTGAGACAGAAATACCAGACTGAGGGGACCTGTAGATATTACTGATGGGAGCAGTACAGCTCCTCTGCACCACTGAGACAGAGATACCAGACTGAGGGGACCTGTAGGTATTACTGATGGTGCAGTACAGCTCCTCTGCACCACTGAGACAGAGATACCAGACTGAGGGGACCTGTAGAAATTACTGATGGGGGCAGTACAGCTCCTCTGCACCACTGAGACAGAGATACCAGACTGAGGGGACCTGTAGGTATTACTGATGGTGCAGTACAGCTCCTCTACACCACTGAGACAGAGATACCAGACTGAGGGGACCTGTAGGTATTACTGATGGGAGCAGTACAGCACCTCTGCACCACTGAGATAGAGATACCAGACTGAGGGACCTGTAGGTATTACTGATGGGTGCAGTACAGCTCCTCTGCACCACTGAGACAGAGATACCAGACTGAGGGGACCTGTAGACATTACTGATGAGTGCAGTACAGCTCCTCTGCACCACTGAGACAGAGATACCAGACTGAGGGGACCTGTAGACATTACTGATGAGTGCAGTACAGCTCCTCTGCACCACTGAGACAGAGATACCAGACTGAGGGGACCTGTAGACATTACTGATGGGAGCAGTACAGCTCCTCTGCACCACTGAGACAGAGATACCAGACTGAGGGGACCTGTAGACATTACTGATGGGAGCAGTACAGCTCCTCTGCACCACTGAGACAGAGATACCAGACTGAGGGGACCTGTAGACATTACTGATGGGTGCAGTACAGCTCCTCTGCACCACTGAGACAGAGATACCAGACTGAGGGGACCTGTAGACATTACTGATGGGAGCAGTACAGCTCCTCTGCACCACTGAGACAGAGATACCAGACTGAGGGGACCTGTAGACATTACTGATGGGTGCAGTACAGCTCCTCTGCACCACTGAGACAGAGATACCAGACTGAGGGGACCTGTAGACATTACTGATGGGAGCAGTACAGCTCCTCTGCACCACTGAGACAGAGATACCAGACTGAGGGGACCTGTAGACATTACTGATGGGTGCAGTACAGCTCCTCTGCACCACTGAGACAGAGATACCAGACTGAGGGGACCTGTAGACATTACTGATGGGAGCAGTACAGCTCCTCTGCACCACTGAGACAGAGATACCAGACTGAGGGGACCTGTAGACATTACTGATGGGAGCAGTACAGCTCCTCTGCACCACTGAGACAGAGATACCAGACTGAGGGGACCTGTAGACATTACTGATGGGTGCAGTACAGCTCCTCTGCACCACTGAGACAGAGATACCAGACTGAGGGGACCTGTAGACATTACTGATGGGAGCAGTACAGCTCCTCTGCACCACTGAGACAGAGATACCAGACTGAGGGGACCTGTAGACATTACTGATGGGGCAGTACAGCTCCTCTGCACCACTGAGACAGAGATACCAGACTGAGGGGACCTGTAGACATTACTGATGGGGGCAGTACAGCTCCTCTGCACCACTGAGACAGAGATACCAGACTGAGGGACCTGTAGACATTACTGATGGGAGCAGTACAGCTCCTCTGCACCACTGAGACAGAGATACCAGACTGAGGGGACCTGTAGACATTACTGATGGGTGCAGTACAGCTCCTCTGCACCACTGAGACAGAGATACCAGACTGAGGGGACCTGTAGACATTACTGATGGGAGCAGTACAGCTCCTCTGCACCACTGAGACAGAGATACCAGACTGAGGGGACCTGTAGACATTACTGATGGGTGCAGTACAGCTCCTCTGCACCACTGAGACAGAGATACCAGACTGAGGGGACCTGTAGACATTACTGATGGGTGCAGTACAGCTCCTCTGCACCACTGAGACAGAGATACCAGACTGAGGGGACCTGTAGACATTACTGATGGGTGCAGTACAGCTCCTCTGCACCACTGAGACAGAGATACCAGACTGAGGGGACCTGTAGGCATTACTGATGGGAGCAGTACAGCTCCTCTGCACCACTGAGACAGAGATACCAGACTGAGGGGACCTGTAGACATTACTGATGGGTGCAGTACAGCTCCTCTGCACCACTGAGACAGAGATACCAGACTGAGGGGACCTGTAGACATTACTGATGGGAGCAGTACAGCTCCTCTGCACCACTGAGACAGAGATACCAGACTGAGGGGACCTGTAGGCATTACTGATGGGTGCAGTACAGCTCCTCTGCACCACTGAGACAGAGATACCAGACTGAGGGGACCTGTAGACATTACTGATGGGTGCAGTACAGCTCCTCTGCACCACTGAGACAGAGATACCAGACTGAGGGGACCTGTAGACATTACTGATGGGTGCAGTACAGCTCCTCTGCACCACTGAGACAGAGATACCAGACTGAGGGGACCTGTAGACATTACTGATGGGAGCAGTACAGCTCCTCTGCACCACTGAGACAGAGATACCAGACTGAGGGGACCTGTAGACATTACTGATGGGTGCAGTACAGCTCCTCTGCACCACTGAGACAGAGATACCAGACTGAGGGGACCTGTAGACATTACTGATGGGTGCAGTACAGCTCCTCTGCACCACTGAGACAGAGATACCAGACTGAGGGGACCTGTAGGCATTACTGATGGGAGCAGTACAGCTCCTCTGCACCACTGAGACAGAGATACCAGACTGAGGGGACCTGTAGACATTACTGATGGGTGCAGTACAGCTCCTCTGCACCACTGAGACAGAGATACCAGACTGAGGGGACCTGTAGACATTACTGATGGGTGCAGTACAGCTCCTCTGCACCACTGAGACAGAGATACCAGACTGAGGGGACCTGTAGACATTACTGATGGGTGCAGTACAGCTCCTCTGCACCACTGAGACAGAGATACCAGACTGAGGGGACCTGTAGACATTACTGATGGGAGCAGTACAGCTCCTCTGCACCACTGAGACAGAGATACCAGACTGAGGGGACCTGTAGACATTACTGATGGGAGCAGTACAGCTCCTCTGCACCACTGAGACAGAGATACCAGACTTTGGGGGACCTGTAGACATTACTGATGGGAGCAGTACAGCTCCTCTGCACCACTGAGACAGAGATACCAGACTTTGGGGGACCTGTAGGCATTACTGATGGGTGCAGTACAGCTCCTCTGCACCACTGAGACAGAGATACCAGACTGAGGGGACCTGTAGGTATTACTGATGGGAGCAGTACAGCTCCTCTGCACCACTGAGACAGAGATACCAGACTGAGGGGACCTGTAGGTCTTACTGATGGGTGCATTACAGCTCCTCTGCACCACTGAGACAGATACCAGACTGAGGGGACCTGTAGACATTACTGATGGGTGCAGTACAGCTCCTCTGCACCACTGAGGCAGAGATACCAGACTGAGGGGGACCTGTAGACATTACTGATGGGAGCAGTACAGCTCCTCTGCACCACTGAGACAGAGATACCAGACTGAGGGGACCTGTAGACATTACTGATGGGTGCAGTACAGCTCCTCTGCACCACTGAGACAGAGATACCAGACTGAGGGGACCTGTAGACATTACTGATGGGAGCAGTACAGCTCCTCTGCACCACTGAGACAGAGATACCAGACTGAGGGGACCTGTAGACATTACTGATGGGAGCAGTACAGCTCCTCTGCACCACTGAGACAGAGATACCAGACTGAGGGGACCTGTAGACATTACTGATGGGGGCAGTACAGCTCCTCTGCACCACTGAGACAGAGATACCAGACTGAGGGGACCTGTAGACATTACTGATGGGTGCAGTACAGCTCCTCTGCACCACTGAGACAGAGATACCAGACTGAGGGGACCTGTAGACATTACTGATGGGGGCAGTACAGCTCCTCTGCACCACTGAGACAGAGATACCAGACTGAGGGGACCTGTAGACATTACTGATGGGTGCAGTACAGCTCCTCTGCACCACTGAGACAGAGATACCAGACTGAGGGGACCTGTAGACATTACTGATGGGTGCAGTACAGCTCCTCTGCACCACTGAGACAGAGATACCAGACTGAGGGGACCTGTAGACATTACTGATGGGTGCAGTACAGCTCCTCTGCACCACTGAGACAGAAATACCGGACTGAGGGGACCTGTAGACATTACTGATGGGAGCAGTACAGCTCCTCTGCACCACTGAGACAGAGATACCAGACTGAGGGGACCTGTAGACATTACTGAGGGTGCAGTACAGCTCCTCTGCACCACTGAGACAGAGATACCAGACTGAGGGGACCTGTAGGTCTTACTGATGGGTGCAGTACAGCTCCTCTGCACCACTGAGACAGAAATACCAGACTGAGGGGGACCTGTAGACATTACTGATGGTGCAGTACAGCTCCTCTGCACCACTGAGACAGAGATACCAGACTGAGGGGACCTGTAGACATTACTGATGGGTGCAGTACAGCTCCTCTGCACCACTGAGACAGAGATACCAGACTGAGGGGACCTGTAGACATTACTGATGGGTGCAGTACAGCTCCTCTGCACCACTGAGACAGAGATACCAGACTGAGGGGACCTGTAGACATTACTGATGGGAGCAGTACAGCTCCTCTGCACCACTGAGACAGAGATACCAGACTGAGGGGACCTGTAGACATTACTGATGGGGCAGTACAGCTCCTCTGCACCACTGAGACAGAGATACCAGACTGAGGGGACCTGTAGGCATTACTGATGGGAGCAGTACAGCTCCTCTGCACCACTGAGACAGAGATACCAGACTGAGGGGACCTGTAGGCATTACTGATGGGTGCAGTACAGCTCCTCTGCACCACTGAGACAGAGATACCAGACTGAGGGGACCTGTAGACATTACTGATGGGAGCAGTACAGCTCCTCTGCACCACTGAGACAGAGATACCAGACTGAGGGGACCTGTAGACATTACTGATGGGAGCAGTACAGCTCCTCTGCACCACTGAGACAGAGATACCAGACTGAGGGGACCTGTAGACATTACTGATGGGGGCAGTACAGCTCCTCTGCACCACTGAGACAGAGATACCAGACTGAGGGGACCTGTAGACATTACTGATGGGAGCAGTACAGCTCCTCTGCACCACTGAGACAGAGATACCAGACTGAGGGGATCTGTAGATATTACTGATGGGGGCAGTATGGCTCCTCTGCACCACTGAGACAGAGATACCAGACTGAGTGGGACCTGTAGACATTACTGATGGGTGCAGTACAGCTCCTCTGCACCACTGAGACAGAGATACCAGACTGAGGGGACCTGTAGACATTACTGACGGGAGCAGTACAGCTCCTCTGCACCACTGAGACAGAGATACCAGACTGAGGGGACCTGTAGGTCTTACTGATGGGTGCAGTACAGCTCCTCTGCACCACTGAGACAGAGATACCAGACTGAGGGGACCTGTAGACATTACTGATGGGGGCAGTACAGCTCCTCTGCACCACTGAGACAGAAATACCAGACTGAGGGGACCGGTAGGTATTACTGATGGGGGCAGTACAGCTCCTCTGCACCACTGAGACAGAGATACCAGACTGAGGGGACCTGTAGACATTACTGATGGGGGCAGTACAGCTCCTCTGCACCACTGAGACAGAGATACCAGACTGAGGGGACCTGTAGGCATTACTGATGGGTGCAGTACAACTCCTCTGCACCACTGAGACAGAGATACCAGACTGAGGGGACCTGTAGGCATTACTGATGGGTGCAGTACAGCTCCTCTGCACCACTGAGACAGAAATACCAGACTGAGGGGACCTGTAGGCATTACTGATGGGGGCAGTACAGCTCCTCTGCACCACTGAGACAGAGATACCAGACTGAGGGGACCTGTAGACATTACTGATGGGAGCAGTACAGCTCCTCTGCACCACTGAGACAGAGATACCAGACTGAGGGGACCTGTAGACATTACTGATGGGAGCAGTACAGCTCCTCTGCACCACTGAGACAGAAATACCAGACTGAGGGACCTGTAGACATTACTGATGGGAGCAGTACAGCTCCTCTGCACCACTGAGACAGAGATACCAGACTGAGGGGACCTGTAGACATTACTGATGGGTGCAGTACAGCTCCTCTGCACCACTGAGACAGAAATACCAGACTGAGGGGACCTGTAGACATTACTGATAGGTGCAGTACAGCTCCTCTGCACCACTGAGACAGAAATACCAGACTGAGGGGGCCTGTAGACATCACTGATGGGAGCAGTACAGCTCCTCTGCACCACTGAGACAGAGATACCAGACTGAGGGGACCTGTAGACATTACTGATGGGAGCAGTACAGCTCCTCTGCACCACTGAGACAGAGATACCAGACTGAGGGACCTGTAGGCATTACTGATGGGAGCAGTACAGCTCCTCTGCACCACTGAGACAGAAATACCAGACTGAGGGGACCTGTAGACATTACTGATAGGAGCAGTACAGCTCCTCTGCACCACTGAGACAGAGATACCAGACTGAGGGGACCTGTAGACATTACTGATGGGAGCAGTACAGCTCCTCTGCACCACTGAGACAGAGATACCAGACTGAGGGGACCTGTAGACATTACTGATGGGAGCAGTACAGCTCCTCTGCACCACTGAGACAGAGATACCAGACTGAGGGGGACCTGTAGACATTACTGATGGTGCAGTACAGCTCCTCTGCACCACTGAGACAGAAATACCAGACTGAGAGGGACAGTTTTAAGAATGTCATGACAGAAGCTTCCCCACGGTATGTTGTTCACAACCTGCACCATTATTCCAGGCGAGCCATCCGTTACCTGCACGAACAAGTGGTGGAAAAAATGCACAACACCACCAGTGGCAAGGTCCACATAACTACCGGCACGTGGACGAGTAAGCACGCGCAGGGACGCTATATCTCCCTAACTGCCCACTGGGTAAAAATAGTGGCGGCTGGGCCTGAGGCAGATAGCAGTTTGGTGCATGTCCTACCGCCACCGAGGATTGCAGGACGTTTCTCGTTGCCTCCTCCTCCGCTTCCTCCTCTTCCTCCTCTACCACCTCCTCATGGGGGACAAAGTAAACAGTTGAGTACCAGGTCATGACCTGTTGATGAAGGCTAGTTTCCGAGACGCGTCTGGGATAAATTACTGAATGTGAAATAAAAGAAGCAGATAAAAGTTACACGCCTGCTGGGATATCCTTTTTTATGATGGATGAGGATGTGGCACAGGAGAAAGAGGAGGAGGAAAAGGGATTATTCCCACAGTTATCAGGCTAGTCGTCCACAGATGGCTCGGAGGGTGAGTTCCTGCACCAACAGCGGCCACGTAACCAACTTTTCAGCCAGGACACAGATTTGGAGGATGAGGAGGATAATGAGGAGCAGGATCCCCGTTCACAGCAGGGTGACACACAAATCAGCTCACGGGTATCACTGGATTGTGGCTGGGGGGATACGGAGGACACAGACGATACACTTTCCACCGAGGACAGCTTGTCGTTGCCTCTGGGCAGCCTGGCACACATGAGTGACTGCATGCTGCAGTGCCATCGGCGAGTTGCCCACATTCTAACTAGTGCTGATTACTGGGTGGCCAACCTGCTGGATCACCGCTACATGGACAAAGTGCCATCCTTAATTCCGTCACTGGAGCGAGTACAAGCGCACGCTGGTACACTCGCTGCTTATGGCATTGCCACCTGACAGCGGGGGCTCAGTGGAAGCGTCCTCCTCTTACTCCACTCGGACCTCCACTCAAGATAATGATGTCTTATATTGGCAGAGTGGAGAAATATACCGGCCCCACCCCAAAAATGGCTAAAGGTCACACAGAATTAAAAGACACATAAAAAAAGAGTGTTGGCTTCCTCCTCCACCTCCTCCGCCTCTTCCAATTGCCCAGGTCTTCTGAGCAGAGTGTAAATATAGCTGGTTCCTCCACCACCCTGAAGATTGGAGGCTTAGGTTAGGCCCAGGAGAGGCAGTTCTGTTAGGGTTAGGTACCCATCTGCGGAAGCCACCTTGATGCCAGTAGATGAGCCGACACATGTTTGATCAAAAATGTGCGCAAAGAGCTTCTATTTTTTATGTATAGTAGGTAGAGTACCACGTTAATCCAGAATAATCCCTAATCCTTAGTTCTACTGTTTGCATGTGTAATGGTGAGTCGCCATACATTTCTGTTTGCTGTCTTCAATCTACACCGCCACGTCCACCGCCTCCTCAACTTCCTACTCCACTTGGACCTCCTGCTCCTTTTTTTTTTATTTCTTTATGTTATTATAAGTCATTTCCCTATCCACATTTGTTTGCGGGGCACTTGTCCGGCTCTTACCCCCACTTTGGAGCCTTTTGCAGCCTCTAGCCCTTTCTATGACTTTTTTACAGCCAATTTTCAGCCCCCAAGGTTCGGGTCCCGATTGACTTCAATAGGGTCAGATGTTCAGGGTCAAGTTTAGAACCCGAACCAGAACATCCACTGGTCCTCTCATCCCTAGTTCTGATTCTCTTGCCTCACAGTTGAAGGTTGCTTTGGAGGTGTCTTTGTATAAGGCTAATCCAGAATAGTGAAATGAAGTTGCTGATGGTGTATACTCAGGGGTATAGGAAGGAGATATCCCATTGAAGTGAGACAACAGCAGCAATAAGTGCTTCATTATGTTCACACAGAGGATTGGCAGAGATGCCTTCCAAAAAGGCTTATGTCGCAAAGCCAGAAAAATAGCTAAACCAGCCTCACATCTGTGAATAATTCTTTCAGAATAAAAGGCATTAGTCAGAGAAAAGCAGGTAAGAACACTTCTAGTTGCAAGGCCTTAGGGGGACCTCTGGGTAGATACTATTTCTATTATGGAGACCAGTTGATACATGTGATGATCATTGTAGGCTAGACAACGATCCTCTGGATTTCTGTGTAAAATACTGTATATGCAAATTATCATCTCTAACATTTGCCAGTCAGATCAGTTTAGTAAAGCTAATTTGAATATCTTTCCCCGGGGGGGCTTCACCTGGCCTACAATACTGTGTACACCTGGCGCATCACCTGGACTCCCCCTATGTCTCTCTCTCTCACCCTGCGTTTTAAGATGTTTGGACTGAATCCTGATTAGATAGAACCAGGTTGCTTATTCTTAAAATTGGGCCTGTCTCTTATATGTTTGCCCTCAATTCCTACAGTATTTGGGCTATGATTGAGACCAGTGATGGTTTACAATCAGGGCTCAAGCATGTTCAGGGTTGTAGCTCTCCACTTTGTCCCCTGTTGTCTGTGGGATTCTCGTATGCCGCTTCCACTTCTGTCATCTCAATTTTAGTAATCCTATTTAGCGGGAGGGGGGGGGGGTGACATTAGCTGACAGGAATTTTATTGCATCAGAAATCGGGGTTGCAGCTACCCACTGGTTGTCCTCAGGTTCCTGCTGTTTCCCTCTTCAGGTGCCTGGATCATCACTGGAGGGTCTCATGCGGGGGTCATGAAGCATGTGGGAGAGGCCATCCGAGATTTCAGTGGCAACCATCAAGAGATTGTCCTCATTGGAATTGCAACCTGGGGCATTGTCCACAACAGAGAATACCTGCTGAGTGGAATGGTGAGATCCTCAAATACTCCTCAGAGGTGGGAGCTCAGGTGAAGTGATCAGCCCCTCCAGACCCTGATGTACTGCATTTTGTTTTTATTAATTGCCCCTAGACTTTTTCCTCCTCTGTCGCTGACTTATGGGAATTGACAACTAAATTCCTTATATATGCAATAAAACTAGACAAAATGGCTCCTCTTCTGGGGCCTTCACAACAGAGTTGTCTATCACAGTCACTAACAGGCACACAATCACTAGGAGGCACACTTGGGCATCACAGGGGTAACTAGATCCCCTCTAATTCTGTACCTGTTGACCACGGTGGGGGAATATGCATTGGTTTCCATCATATAGTGGTCCACAGATGCCCAGTGAGGAATTCAATAACTTTTTAGATGAACATTTATACTTCTGCAGGGTGGAGCTCCAGCCATGTACCCGATGGATGAAGGATCTCAGGGAGCATTGTGCTGTCTGGATAACAACCACACACACTTCATCCTGGTGGACAATGGGACACATGGAAAGTACGGGGTGGAAATTCCCCTGAGAACTCGACTGGAGAGATACATTTCCCAACAAACCATGTATAAAGGAGGTGAGAGAACAAGAAATGGATGGACCAGTGTCAAGTCTGAATCTGAATGTATGAAACACTACCAGGATATGGCACACTACCGCTCACCACTAGGTTCACATGTAGAGCCATGGTATCTTTTGAAGCAGGCCATACTTTTTGTTATACTTTTTCACATTGCAGTTACCGACATTTACATAGAAACATGTGCCCGACTAGTGGTAGGTAGGAATATGCAAGTTACTGGCCCTGCTCTGTACTTATTATACCAGATCCGAACACCGGCCGGCCCTGTGAGATGATGAGATTCAGACATGTCTGGATGTTTGGTCTCCTTATCTTTTTGACACCCTAAAATCTTCTTGTCTTTCAGGGGAGGCATTAAAGATCCCTATTGTGTGTGTGGTGCTGGAAGGCGGCCCTGGAACCCTGGATGTGAGTACCCTTACACCCGGCCAGTCTGGAATCTTTTGTTACTGGCTGTTTTTGGATATATCAGTTTATGTATGGAAGTTTCTTCTACCGTCCTTGAGAAGTTTGGGGCCAGTCTCAGAGCTCTGTAGTCAATTCCAGTAAGAACAATAGTTTTCTATGTCATAGATACAGGTGAAATTGGTGGAGTCTGATCTCCAGAATGAAGGCTCCAGAACAGACCCTGGCCAGCCGGCACCCTTCAGACCCTTCTGTCAGATCTTCAGAACCAGAACTGCTGCTCAGAGGCCGAGCAGAATGGAGAAACTTCAATCTGAAGGTCACTGACGTAGAAAAGTAATGGAGAAGCTGTTACCTTGTCGCCTGGGACAATAATCTTCTCCAGACGGAGGCAGCTCCCTCTTGTCTTCTGAGAGGAGGTTATATGGAACAGCTTCACCATATTTTTTAGACGGGCTATTTATATATATATCGACAGGTCAATCATGTCTTCCCCAAGACGCCTCCACTCAAGACAAAATCCAATTCCGTAAATCCTTTATCAATACTTTTACATAGGCTGAGGACGGGCAAATGAACGGACACAAACCTTTGAATGCCTGTTCCCAATAATTGCCCTTGTAAAGATGCCGACAATAATGTTAATGTACCAAACAAGCAGACACTTTGTTCCTGTTACGCCTAAACCCACAGCTTGTCGGCCATTGTTACTCTGCCCTGAGAAGGTGAATGGAGCCACCGGCCGTTCTTGGACTTTCTCTAATTTTAGGGATCAAAGCTGAACATTCCAGAGGGAAGGTGTTGGGTGGGCACTATCTCTCCTTGGGGAGAGCACCT
>CM065591.1:511075609-511091507 GCA_033119425.1 Bufotes viridis
CCTCTGCACCACTGAGACAGAGATACCAGACTGAGGGGACCTGTAGACATTACTGATGGGGGCAGTACAGCTCCTCTGCACCACTGAGACAGAGATACCAGACTGAGGGGACCTGTAGACATTACTGATGGGGGCAGTACAGCTCCTCTGCACCACTGAGACAGAGATACCAGACTGAGGGGACCTGTAGACATTACTGATGGGGGCAGTACAGCTCCTCTGCACCACTGAGACAGAGATACCAGACTGAGGGGACCTGTAGACATTACTGATGGGGGCAGTACAGCTCCTCTGCACCACTGAGACAGAGATACCAGACTGAGGGGACCTGTAGACATTACTGATGGGAGCAGTACAGCTCCTCTGCACCACTGAGACAGAAATACCAGACTGAGGGGACCTGTAGACATTACTGATGGGGGCAGTACAGCTCCTCTACACCACTGAGACAGAGATACCAGACTGAGGGGACCTGTAGACATTACTGATGGGTGCAGTACAGCTCCTCTGCACCACTGAGACAGAGATACCAGACTGAGGGGACCTGTAGACATTACTGATGGGTGCAGTACAGCTCCTCTGCACCACTGAGACAGAGATACCAGACTGAGGGGACCTGTAGACATTACTGATGGGTGCAGTACAGCTCCTCTGCACCACTGAGACAGAGATACCAGACTGAGGGACCTGTAGACATTACTGATGGGAGCAGTACAGCTCCTCTGCACCACTGAGACAGAAATACCAGACTGAGGGGGCCTGTAGACATCACTGATGGGAGCAGTACAGCTCCTCTGCACCACTGAGACAGAGATACCAGACTGAGGGGACCTGTAGACATTACTGATGGGTGCAGTACAGCTCCTCTGCACCACTGAGACAGAGATACCAGACTGAGGGGACCTGTAGACATTACTGATGGTGCAGTACAGCTCCTCTGCACCACTGAGACAGAGATACCAGACTGAGGGGACCTGTAGGTATTACTGATGGTGCAGTACAGCTCCTCTGCACCACTGAGACAGAGATACCAGACTGAGGAGACCTGTAGAAATTACTGATGGGGGCAGTACAGCTCCTCTGCACCACTGAGACAGAGATACCAGACTGAGGGGACCTGTAGACATTACTGATGGGGGCAGTACGGCTCCTCTGCACCAATCACAGGGATATATAACAGTTAAGCCTCATTCGCACCTCCGTGCTCAAATCCGTGAGCAGGTGGTCAGTGATGCATCCGTGAAGATGTTTGTGAAGGATCCGGTCCATGTGTCCGTTTTTTGCTGTCCGTGTTTCACTGACACTGAACAGCTAAAAAAATATTTTCAAAGCATCTCTTCTTAATGATCCGTGAAACACGGACGGCATCTGTGGTTTTCACGGTCCCATAGACTATAATCGATATGATGGATCTGCGACCACAGACAAAATAGAGCATGAATCCGTGCTAAAACACTGACCTACGTACCGCGCTAAAACACTGACCTACGTACCGCGCTAAAACACTGACCTACGGACCGCTCTAAAACACTGACCTACGGACCGCTCTAAAACACTGACCTACGGACCGCTCTAAAACACTGACCTAGGGACCGCGCTGAAACACTGACCTAGGGACCGCGCTAAAACACTGACCTACGTACCGCGCTAAAACACTGACCTACGGACCGCTCTAAAACACTGACCTACGGACCGCGCTAAAACACTGACCTACGGACCGCTCTAAAACACTGACCTAGGGACCGCGCTGAAACACTGACCTACGGACCCAGCTGAAACACTGACCTAGGGACCGCGCTAAAACACTGACCTACGGACCGCGCTAAAACACTGACCTACGGACCGCGCTAAAACACTGACCTAGGGACCGCGCTAAAACACTGACCTAGGGAAAGCGCTAAAACAATGACCTAGGGACCGCGCTAAAACACTGACCTAGGGAACGCGCTAAAACACTGACCTAGGGACCGCGCTAAAACACTGACCTAGGGACCGCGCTAAAACACTGACCTAGGGACCGCGCTAAAACACTGACCTAGGGACCGCGCTAAAACACTGACCTAGGGACCGCGCTAAAACACTGACCTAGGTACCGCGCTAAAACACTGACCTAGGGACCGCGCTAAAACACTGACCTACGGACCGCGCTAAGACACTGACCTAGGGACCGTGCTAAAACACTGACCTAGGGACCGCACTAAAACACTGACCTAGGGACCGCGCTGAAACACTGACCTACGGACCCAGCTGAAACACTGACCTAGGGACCGCGCTAAAACACTGACCTATGGACCGCGCTAAAACACTGACCTATGGACCGCGCTAAAACACTGACCTACGGACCGTGCTAAAACACTGACCTACGGACCGCGCTAAAACACTGACCTACGGACCGCGCTAAAACACTGACCTACGGACCCAGCTAAAACACTGATGTATGAATACACACATTAAAATGAATGGGGACGTGTGCTGTCCGTGAAACACTGACGCGTAGATGAGGCTTTATGCAGCCGGATAATTGGGTCGTGTGTCCTACCTATTTTTTGTTCTCTTTTGCATCCGTGACACAGAAATGCAATTGTTCGTCCGTCAGCCAATTTTGTGGGTGACTGTAACAAAATGAGGAGCATCAACTAGGGGCCGTGGTGCAGTGTCCCACTGTGTGGAGGTCGTGGGCACATGTCATCCTAATGTATTATGGTATCAGGCTGTAGGGTGTCCTTACACTGAGTCGCCCCTAGGTGGTGCTGCCATCACTTATATATACAGCATATCTGGGGTTTGCTAATAGGAGGGAGAATCCAGTGTAGAGAGAGGAAGCTGCTGGAGGAGCAGGTCAGGCCTCGTCCACCACGTAGCTGCCATCTTACCCCCTTGGCCCACAGTATTCCAGCAGCACAGACCACGAGTCCACGTCTGGATGTAGAGAAAGTCTAGTGGAGGTTGGAGATAAATCAGCCAATGGACTTCACAAGCCCAGCGACCGGGAGGATCCTAAAAGTACCGGGACACCGCCGGAGGATTAGCGGCAGAATTCTCCTTTACCGCATGCCTCTATGGACACAGGGGAGCGTAATTCTTCTGGGAGCATCCTTTCCGCAGAATGGAGCAGAAGACTGATGCCGGCCATTAGGAGCCGCCCTGGGGATTGTACCGACCAGTAAGTCGTGCACTTTCATTAGTGTAGAGTCTTATCTGATGATACTATAGTCTACATATGGACGCCGATTGCCTGACTGAACCAGAGTATAAAGTCTTCCTGTATGAGTCCATAGCGGACACAGCGTGTATGGTCAGCAGACGTGGTGTGTCTGGTACCACCGTAATGGGTCCCACAGACGTGTCTGCGAGACAGAACCTGATAGCAGCAGCTTATTGTACTCCCTTACATCTGCTGTGCGATGTCCAATTCACATATCCATAATTCTATTCGATATATTTCTGTCTGGTAGATTTAGATTTACAACGTATCTTACCAAAGATTCATGTATAATATGCAATACTGGTAAATATTATAGCCAAGTATTAAGGTATACTGTATGCCGTGTGCATCCCACTGACTGGATAACGCCTTAGGAGCTCTAGAAATACTAATTGGATTTCACCAGAAGAGCTGAGGGTTAGCAGTCATCCATGTGGACAAGTTAAATATACAAGTCCGGATGCCGAGTAACATCACCGTGGTATTAACATACGCTACACCCTCCTCAGTGGATCGGGAGATCATAATCCAGGAGGAGGTAACGTGGGCTAACAGGGAGGATAAGTACTGCTGGGATAGGAGCATGGAGGATCATCAGCACTGATTCCAATCATCGTCTCCAGGAACAGGGCCCTCACAAGAAGGAAGGACCCACAAAGGATAAGAAAGATAGACCAGAAGAAACTTGGACTGGTCCCCTCCGAGACTGGGTAACGTATGTGGTGCTTATTGCTGATATTAAGAAGATATCTCTCTGGGTATATAGATAAAAGTCCCCCCCGGATTGTGGGAATATATAGCGTTAAGCGCCTCCGTAATGTTTATCTTCTCTTAGCAAAGATGCAGATTACTAATGGAAGATCTGACATTATTAGAAAAGAGGCCTAAACCCTTGGGAAGTTATATTCCGTAGTCTGAACGCCGGATATTTTATCATATTAATATCATATTATTTGGCCAAGGGATAGGATTTCTCTTTCCTGTATTGATCCGTGTCTTATCATGGTATAGCCTGCCTGGTAGACAGAAGATCCGGAGCTTCTCCTGCTAGATTAATCATTAGTATAGCATTTGCATTTTATCACAGGTAACTTTGAGTGTTCTGTGCTGGTGGAGTGGTGTTTGTTACAGCGCCATCTAGTGGTGGTTTATGGGCATTGCAGCTCAAAGTCTAAGTCTGTCTGAAAATTGTTGGTATTTTTATTGGATTTATATGCATTCTGTAAATAAATTTTATATTTTTGCGTAATTGATTGTCCCTTCGTTTCATTAATTGCGTAAATTAAATTTAGGTCTCAAGATAAAAGAAAAAGTGTTTTTATGTCCGCCTAGTGGATTTCCTGACTGATTTCCATATTTTACTAACATTTTATCTTTTATATAAAATATTTATATTTTATATAAAAGATACAGTTTGACACAGTACCTGAGTACCAGAGGGTGGACTAGAGGCAGATATAGAAAGAGGGAAAACTCCTTAAACTACAATTACCAAGCCTGTTATAGGGAATACAGTTGGACCAATATGTATATTACTGCTTGACCATATAAGTGACCTGTACTGACTACCCGAAGACAAGTGATCTAGTAAAAGTTCTGTTATTTACTACAACTGCCTCCTCATCTTTTCTACCATCTTCGAATGGACCTAACGGTGCTGGCGTCACGAACAACTGGGTCCAAGCCTCCAAAGCACCCTAAACACCTATACCATCAAGGGCACCTCAACCACCATCTGGCTGGTGATCCCTGTACTAGAGAGTGCCCCGGAGGATTTAGTGCTGTCTTCCCCATCACTGCATGCCGGCCCTGGGAGGTTCTGCTAACTGTGAGTACAAATAACTACTACCCCCATCGGCCCACCGTAGCTCACCTGTTGCCTCTGCGGCCCGGACATTGTAGATCTGTACCAGCTACGTGGCCAAATGAAACACCTACCTCTGGTGCACGCAGGTGACAGGACGTTATGCGACATTTTGTAGGCTCGAATACTGCTGTAAGAATAACATCACCGCCTGGGGCACGCCCACTTTTGGCCACGCCTTTTCCTCACACATACGTCCAGTTGCTGAAGCTCGCCGTCTGTCTTAGCCCATCTGGGACAGCCTCTCTACCCCCCTCCCCAGCCATTGTTATACTCCAGCTCACTTTGTGCATTCTCTTTCCCATTCCCTAATGTTTTGGGGCCTACAGTAAAGTAAATAAAATACATTTTTAATTAAGAACACCCTGTTCATCCGTCTGTGGACTGTGTCCGTGACACTCTGGCCAGTTTTTTTGATATTTAGAACACGCCTTTGGCATCCGTCCTACTGTAGTAGGAGAAAGGTTCTTTTAATATTTAGTCCCCAGACAGGGGATGTGTGAGATCTAGAACTGAGAGGACATTTTTTATTATGTCTTATATTGGCGGAGTAGAGAAATGTACCGACCGCACCCCAAAATGTGTCTAAAGATCAGACACAGAATTAACAGACACATTTAAAAAAAGAAAAGAAAAGAAAAGATAGTGTTGGTGTGGCGAAACCAACCTGGCCACTGGGCATTGGAGAAGACCGATTGCCCGCCCCCTCCCTGCGACTATGGCCCCTGGGAGATTGTACCCTTTAAAACCAGCATTTGGGCATATTGTATTTTATTATGCTGCTGCTGCTGGCCCTTTAAGAACCATCTGGGGACATGCTGTGGAGTTACTGGGGGCCACCATTTCATGTATCAGAGACACATGGTGAGAACAATGGATGGCGGCCATTTACCTCACCTGTGATGATTATATTGCCCCTTGTGTTCAGTGATCCTATCACAGGCAGAGGTGAGTGTCGGTGTGTATTGTACGGACTGATTGGTTGTATTTCAGACCCCTGTGGGCCGTACTATAATAATATAAGAGGCTGTATGTGCCAGTACAGTCAGCTCCTGCGTGACCCTCAGAACGAAGCGTCGTCTCGTTATTGGGGGGATTTATTGTACGCTGTCCCAGTTGACTGCTAGGAGTGTAAACCTCTTCGTATGGTTTCTCCTATTCGGCTGTTTACCGCATTCTTATGCTTCTCCGATTTGGTGTTTGTGGTGTTGACTAGAGCGCTTGGAATCCACAAGAAGCGCTGGGAGCATCCTTCAACAGAGGTACCCAGTCGGGGTGCCCGTCGATCCGTTACAGTTGGCTTCTTCTTCCACCGACACCACCACAGCCTCCTCCACCACATCCACAGCCTCCACCTCCTCTTCCACATCCACAGCCTCCTCCTCCTCTTCCACCTGCACCGCAATGTCCACAGCCTCCTCCACCTCTTCTACCTACACCACCACATCCACAGCCTCCTCCACCACATCCACAGCCTTCACCTCCTCGTCCACATTCACAGCCTCCTCCACCACATCCGCAGCCTCCTCCACCACATCCGCAGCCTCCTCCACCACATCCGCAGCCTCCACCTCCTCTTCCACATCCACAGCCTCCTCCACCACCACATCCACAGCCTCCACCTCCTCCTCCGCCTCTTCCACCTGCAAAGCAATGTCCACAGCCTCCTCCACCTCTTCCACCTACACCGCCACATCCACAGCCTCCTCCACCTCTTCTACCCACACCGCCACATCCACAGCCTCCTCCACCTCTTCTACCTACACCGCCACATCCACAGCCTCCACCTCCTCTTCCACATACACCGCCATATCCGCAGCCTCCACCTCCTCCTCCACATACACCGCCACATCCACAGCCTCCACCTCCTCTTCCACATACACCACCACGTCCACAGCCTCCACCTCCTCTTCCACATACACCGCCACGTCCACAGCCTCCACCTCCTCTTCCACATACACCGCCACGTCCACAGCCTCCACCTCCTCCGCAATGTCCACAGCCTCCTCCACCTCTTCTACCTACACCACCACATCCACAGCCTCCTCCACCACATCCACAGCCTTCACCTCCTCTTCCACATTCACAGCCTCCTCCACCACATCCGCAGCCTCCTCCACCACATCCGCAGCCTCCTCCTCCTCTTCCACATCCACAGCCTCCTCCACCACCACATCCACAGCCTCCACCTCCTCCTCCGCCTCTTCCACCTGCAAAGCAATGTCCACAGCCTCCTCCACCTCTTCTACCTACACCGCCACATCCACAGCCTCCTCCACCTCTTCTACCCACACCGCCACATCCACAGCCTCCTCCACCTCTTCTACCTACACCGCCACATCCACAGCCTCCACCTCCTCTTCCACATACACCGCCATATCCGCAGCCTCCACCTCCTCCTCCCATTACACCGCCACATCCACAGCCTCCACCTCCTCTTCCACATACACCACCACGTCCACAGCCTCCACCTCCTCTTTCACATACACCGCCACGTCCACAGCCTCCACCTCCTCTTCCACCTGCACCGCAATGTCCACAGCCTCCACCTCCTCTTCTACCTACATCGCCACAACCACAGCCTGCTCCACCACATCCACAGCCTCCACATCCACCTCCTCTTCCACATCCACAGCCTCCTCCGCCTCTTCCACCTGCAAAGCAATGTCCACAGCCTCCTCCACCTCTTCTACCTACACCGCCACATCCACAGCCTCCACCTCCTCTTCCACATCCACAGCCTCCTCCACCACCACATCCAAGGCCTCCACCTCCTCTTCCACATCCACAGCCTCCTCCGCCTCTTCCACCTGCAAAGCAATGTCCACAGCCTCCTCCACCTCTTCTGCCCACACCGCCACATCCACAGCCTCCTCCACCTCTTCTACCTACACCGCCACATCCACAGCCTCCACCTCCTCTTCCACATACACCGCCACGTCCACAGCCTCCACCTCCTCTTCCACATACACCGCCACGTCCACAGCCTCCACCTCCTCTTCCACATACACCGCCACGTCCACAGCCTCCACCTCCTCTTCCACATACACCGCCACGTCCACAGCCTCCACCTCCTCTTCCACATACACCGCCACGTCCACAGCCTCCACCTACTCTTCCACATACACCGCCACGTCCACAGCCTCCACCTCCTCTTCACATACACCGCCACGTCCACAGCCTCCACCTCCTCTTCACATACACCGCCACATCCACAGCCTCCACCTCCTCTTCCACATACACCGCCACGTCCACAGCCTCCACCTCCTCTTCCACATACACCGCCACATCCACAGCCTCCACCTCCTCTTCCACATACACCGCCACGTCCACAGCCTCCACCTCCTCTTCCACATACACCGCCACGTCCACAGCCTCCACCTCCTCTTCCACATACACCGCCACGTCCACAGCCTCCACCTCCTCTTCCACATACACCGCCAAGTCCACAACCTCCTCAACTTCCTACTCCACTTGGACCTCCACCTCTTGATTTAAGATTGTTAATTTGAATTTTTGTACATTTTATGTTATTTTAAGTCATTTCCCTATCCACATTTGTTTTTAGGGCAGTTGTACTGCTCTTACACCCACTTTTGTAGCCCTATAGCCCTTTCTATGTCTTTTTTGAAGCCATTTTTCAGCCCAGATGGGGTTCTTTGTTCAGGGTCAAGTTGGGAACCCAAACCAAACTTTGAAATGAAGTTCGGTCGAACAATTTGAACCCGGACATCCAGCGGTCCGCTCATCCCTATTCATTGATGTGCCAGTTATCGCCACTTGTCACAGTCTGAGAGGGACAGAATCCTTGTACTGAAAGACATTTCCACATAATTTGTCCCAAGAGGTTACTGAAAGACCTTTGGCACTATTTCCACTGTAACTGGGGCATCCAAAGGAGGTGGTGGTGACAGAGGGGGAGTTTGTAGAGAGGGCGGTGGTGACGAGAGGGAGTTTGTGGAGAGGGGGGAGGTGACGAGGGGGAGTTTGTGGAGAGGGCGGTGGTGACGGAGGGGGAGTTTGTAGAGAGGAGCGGTGGTGATGGAGGGGAGTTTGTAGAGCGGCAGTGATGAACTGAGGGCGATGTAAGAGGAGGTGGTGGTGACGAGAGGGAGCTTGTGGAGAGGGCGGTGGTGACGGAGGGGAGTTTGTGGAGAGGCGGTGGTGACGAGGGGAGTTTGTGGAGAGGGCGGAGGTGACGGAGGGGAGTTTGTGGAGAGGGCGGTGGTGACGGAGGGGAGTTTGTAGAGAGGGCGGTGGTGATGGAGGGGAGTTTGTGGAGAGGGCGGTGGTGACGGAGGGGAGTCTGTGGAGAGGGCGGTGGTGACGGAGGGGAGTTTGTGGAGAGGGCGGTGGTGACGGAGGGGAGTTTGTGGAGAGGGCGGTGGTGACGGAGGGGAGTTTGTGGAGAGGGCGGTGGTGACGGAGGGGAGTTTGTGGAGAGGGCGGTGGTGACGGAGGGGAGTTTGTGGAGAGGGCGGTGGTGACGGAGGGGAGTTTGTGGAGAGGGCGGTGGTGACGGAGGGGGAGTTTGTGGAGAGGGCGGTGGTGACGGAGGGGAGTTTGTAGAGAGGGCGGTGGTGACGGAGGGGAGTTTGTGGAGAGGGCGGTGGTGACGGAGGGGAGTTTGTGGAGAGGGCGGTGGTGGCGGAGGGGAGTTTGTGGAGAGGGCGGTGGTGACGGAGGGGGAGTTTGTGGAGAGGGCGGTGGTGACGGAGGGGAGTTTGTGGAGAGGGCGGTGGTGACGGAGGGGGAGTTTGTAGAGAGGGCGGTGGTGACGGAGGGGGAGTTTGTGGAGAGGGCGGTGGTGACGGAGGGGGAGTTTGTAGAGAGGGCGGTTGTGACGGAGGGGGAGTTTGTAGAGAGGGCGGTGGTGACGGAGGGGAAGTTTGTGGAGAGGGCGGTGGTGACGGAGGGGAGTTTGTGGAGAGGGCGGTGGTGACGGAGGGGAGTTTGTGGAGAGGGCGGTGGTGACGGAGGGGAGTTTGTAGAGAGGGCGGTGGTGACGGAGGGGGAGTTTGTGGAGAGGGCGGTGGTGACGGAGGGGAGTTTGTAGAGAGGGCGGTGGTGACGGAGGGGAGTTTGTAGAGAGGGCGGTGGTGACAGAGGGGAGTTTGTGGAGAGGGCGGTGGTGACGGAGGGGGAGTTTGTGGAGAGGGCGGTGGTGACGGAGGGGGAGTTTGTAGAGAGGGCGGTGGTGACGGAGGGGAGTTTGTGGAGAGGGCGGTGGTGACGGAGGGGGAGTTTGTGGAGAGGGCGGTGGTGACGGAGGGGAGTTTGTGGAGAGGGCGGTGGTGACGGAGGGGGAGTTTGTGGAGAGGGCGGTGGTGACGGAGGGGAGTTTGTGGAGAGGGCGGTGGTGACGGAGGGGGAGTTTGTGGAGAGGGCGGTGGTGACGGAGGGGAGTTTGTGGAGAGGGCGGTGGTGACGGAGGGGAGTTTGTGGAGAGGGCGGTGGTGACGGAGGGGAGTTTGTGGAGAGGGCGGTGGTGACGGAGGGGAGTTTGTGGAGAGGGCGGTGGTGACGGAGGGGAGTTTGTGGAGAGGGCGGTGGTGACGGAGGGGAGTTTGTGGAGAGGGCGGTGGTGACGGAGGGGAGTTTGTGGAGAGGGCGGTGGTGACGGAGGGGAGTTTGTAGAGAGGGCGGTGGTGACGGAGGGGAGTTTGTGGAGAGGGCGGTGGTGACGGAGGGGGAGTTTGTGGAGAGGGCGGTGGTGACGGAGGGGAGTTTGTAGAGAGGGCGGTGGTGACGGAGGGGGAGTTTGTGGAGAGGGCGGTGGTGACGGAGGGGGAGTTTGTGGAGAGGGCGGTGGTGACGGAGGGGAGTTTGTGGAGAGGGCGGTGGTGACGGAGGGGAGTTTGTGGAGAGGGCGGTGGTGACGGAGGGGAGTTTGTGGAGAGGGCGGTGGTGACGGAGGGGAGTTTGTAGAGAGGGCGGTGGTGACGGAGGGGGAGTTTGTGGAGAGGGCGGTGGTGACGGAGGGGGAGTTTGTGGAGAGGGCGGTGGTGACGGAGGGGGAGTTTGTGGAGAGGGCGGTGGTGACGGAGGGGAGTTTGTGGAGAGGGCGGTGGTGACGGAGGGGAGTTTGTGGAGAGGGCGGTGGTGACGGAGGGGGAGTTTGTAGAGAGGGCGGTGGTGACGGAGGGGGAGTTTGTGGAGAGGGCGGTGGTGACGGAGGGGAGTTTGTGGAGAGGGCGGTGGTGACGGAGGGGGAGTTTGTGGAGAGGGCGGTGGTGACGGAGGGGAGTTTGTGGAGAGGGCGGTGGTGACGGAGGGGAGTTTGTGGAGAGGGCGGTGGTGACGGAGGGGAGTTTGTGGAGAGGGCGGTGGTGACGGAGGGGGAGTTTGTGGAGAGGGCGGTGGTGACGGAGGGGAGTTTGTGGAGAGGGCGGTGGTGACGGAGGGGGAGTTTGTGGAGAGGGCGGTGGTGACGGAGGGGAGTTTGTAGAGAGGGCGGTGGTGACGGAGGGGGAGTTTGTGGAGAGGGTGGTGGTGACAGAGGGGGAGTTTGTGGAGAGGGCGGTGGTGGCGGAGGGGGAGTTTGTAGAGAGGGCGGTGGTGACGGAGGGGGAGTTTGTAGAGAGGGCGGTGGTGAGGAGGGGGAGTTTGTAGAGAAGACGGTGGTGACGGAGGGGGAGTTTGTAGACAGGGCGGTGGTGACGGAGGGGGAGTTTGTAGAGAGGGCGGTGGAAACAGAGGGGGAGCTTGTGGTGAGGGCGGTGGTGATGAAGTGGGAGCATGTGGAGAGGGCGGTGGTGACGGAGGGGGAGTTTGTAGAGAGGGCGGTGGTGACAGAGGGGGAGTTTGTGGAGAGGGTGGTGGTGACAGAGGGGGAGTTTGTACAGTGTGTACAGATATATAGTATATACAGCAGTGTACTGATATGTGAGGTACGAGGTATAATAGATGCAGTGTGTACAGATATATAGTATATACAGCAGTGTACTGATATGTGAGGTACGAGGTATAATAGATGCAGTGTGTACAGATATATAGTATATACAGCAGTGTACTGATATGTGAGGTACGAGGTATAATAGATGCAGTGTATACAGATATATAGTATATACAGCAGTGTACTGATATGTGAGGTATGAGGTATAATAGATGCAGTGTGTACAGATATATAGTATATACAGCAGTGTACTGATATATGAGGTATAATAGATGCAGTGTGTACAGATATATAGTATATACAGCAGTGTACTGATATATGAGGTATAATAGATGCAGTGTATACAGATATATAGTATATACAGCAGTGTACTGATATGTGAGGTATGAGGTATAATAGATACAGTGTGTACAGATATATAATATATACAGCAGTGTACTGATATGTAGTAGAGTATAATAGATGCACTGTGTACAGATATATAGTATATACAGCAGGGTACTGATATGTGAGGTATGAGGTATAATAGATGCAATGTGTACAGATATATACTATATACAGCAGTGTACTGATACGTGAGGTATGAGGTATAATAGATACAGTGTGTACAGATATATAGTATAAACAGCAGTGTACTGATATGTGAGGTACAAGGTTTAATAGATGCAGTGTGTACAGATATATAGTATATACAGCAGTGTACTGATATGTGAGGTACGAGGTATAATAGATGCACTGTGTACAGATATATAGTATATACAGCAGTGTACTGATATGTGAGGTACGAGGTATAATAGATGCAGTGTGTACAGATATATAGTATATACAGCAGTGTACTGATATGTGAGGAATGAGGTATAATAGATGCAGTGTGTACAGATATATAGTATATACAGCAGTGTACTGATATGTGAGGTATGAGGTATAATAGATGCAGTGTGTACAGATATATAGTATATACAGCAGTGTACTGATATGTGAGGTACGAGGTATAATAGATGCAGTGTGTACAGATATATAGTATATACAGCAGTGTACTGATATATGAGGTATGAGGTATAATAGATGCAGTGTATACAGATATATAGTATATACAGCAGTGTACTGATATGTGAGGTATGAGGTATAATAGATGCAGTGTGTACAGATATATAATATATACAGCAGTGTACTGATATGTGAGGTATAATAGATGCAGTGTGTACAGGTATATAGTATATATAGCAGTGTACTGATATGTGAGGTATGAGGTATAATAGACGCAGTGTGTACAGATATATAGTATATACAGCAGTGTACTGATATGTGAGGTATGAGGTATAATAGATGCAGTGTGTACAGATATATAGTATATACAGCAGGGTACTGATATGTGAGGTATGAGGAATAATAGATGCTGTGTGTACAGATATATAGTATATACAGCAGTGTACTGATATGTGAGGTATGAGGTATAATAGATGCATTGTGTACAGATATATAGTATATACAGCAGTGTACTGATATGTGAGGTATGAGGTGTAATAGATGCAGTGTGTACAGACATATAGTATATACAGCAGTGTACTGATATGTGAGGTACAAGGTATAATAGATGCACTGTGTACAGGTATATAGTATATACAGCAGTGTACTGATATGTGAGGTACGAGGTATAATAGATGCAGTGTGTACAGATATACAGTATATACAGCAGTGTACTGATATGTGAGGTATGAGGTATAATAGATGCAGTGTGTACAGATATATAGTATATACAGAAGTGTACTGATATGTGAGGTATAATAGATGCAGTGTGTACAGATATATAGTATATACAGAAGTGTACTGATATGTGAGGTATAATAGATGCAGTGTGTACAGATATATAGTATATACAGCAGTGTACTGATATGTGAGGTATAATAGATGCAGTGTGTACAGATATATAGTATATACAGCAGTGTCCTGATATGTGAGGTACGAGGTATAATAGACGCAGTGTATACAGATATATAGTATATACAGCAGTGTACTGATATGTGAGGTACGAGGTATAATAGATGCAGTGTGTACAGATATATAGTATATACAGCAGTGTACTGATATGTGAGGTATGAGGTATAATAGATGCAGTGTGTACAGATATACAGTATATACAGCAGTGTACTGATATGTGAGGTATGAGGTATAATAGATGCAATGTGTACAGATATATAGTATATACAGAAGTGTACTGATATGTGAGGTATAATAGATGCAGTGTGTACAGATATATAGTATATACAGCAGTGTACTGATATGTGAGGTATAATAGATGCAGTGTGTACAGATATATAGTATATACAGCAGTGTCCTGATATGTGAGGTACGAGGTATAATAGATGCAGTGTGTACAGATATATAGTATATACAGCAGTGTACTGATATGTGAGGTATGAGGTATAATAGATGCAGTGTGTACAGATATATAGTATATACAGCAGTGTCCTGATATGTGAGGTACGAGGTATAATAGATGCAGTGTGTACAGATATATAGTATATACAGCAGTGTACTGATATGTGAGGTACGAGGTATAATAGATGCAGTGTGTACAGATATATAGTATATACAGCAGTGTACTGATATGTGAGGTATGAGGTATAATAGATGCAGTGTGTACAGATATATAGTATATACAGCAGTGTACTGATATGTGAGGTACAATAGATGCAGTGTGTACAGATATATAGTATATACAGCAGTGTACTGATATGTGAGGTATGAGGTATAATAGATGCAGTGTGTACAGATATATAGTATATACAGCAGTGTCCTGATATGTGAGGTACGAGGTATAATAGATGCAGTGTGTACAGATATATAGTATATACAGCAGTGTACTGATATGTGAGGTATGAGGTATAATAGATGCAGTGTGTACAGATATATAGTATATACAGCAGTGTACTGATATGTGAGGTATGAGGTATAATAGATGCACTGTGTACAGGTATATAGTATATACAGCAGTGTACTGATATGTGAGGTACGAGGTATAATAGATGCAGTGTGTACAGATATACAGTATATACAGCAGTGTACTGATATGTGAGGTATGAGGTATAATAGATGCAGTGTGTACAGATATATAGTATATACAGAAGTGTACTGATATGTGAGGTATAATAGATGCAGTGTGTACAGATATATAGTATATACAGCAGTGTCCTGATATGTGAGGTATGAGGTGTAATAGATGCAGTGTGTACAGATATATAGTATATACAGCAGTGTACTGATATGTGAGGTATGAGGTATAATAGATGCAGTGTGTACAGATATATAGTATATACAGCAGTGTCCTGATATGTGAGGTACGAGGTATAATAGATGCAGTGTGTACAGATATATAGTATATACAGCAGTGTACTGATATGTGAGGTACGAGGTATAATAGATGCAGTGTGTACAGATATATAGTATATACAGCAGTGTACTGATATGTGAGGTACAATAGATGCAGTGTGTACAGATATATAGTATATACAGCAGTGTACTGATATGTGAGGTATAATAGATGCAGTGTGTACAGATATATAGTATATACAGCAGTATACTGATATGTGAGGTACGAGGTATAATAGATGCAGTGTGTACAGATATATAGTATATACAGCAGTGTACTGATATGTGAGGTACGAGGTATAATAGATGCAGTGTGTACAGATATATAGTATATACAGCAGTGTACTGATATGTGAGGTACGAGGTATAATAGATTCAGTGTACAGATATATAGTATATACAGCAGTGTACTGATATGTGAGGTACGAGGTATAATAGATGCACTGTGTACAGATATATAGTATATACAGCAGTGTACTGATATGTGAGGTACGAGGTATAATAGATGCAGTGTGTACAGATATATAGTATATACAGCAGTGTACTGATATGTGAGGTATGAGGT